>QKWP01000824.1:142627-149580 GCA_003550325.1 Gigaspora rosea
AAAGATGGTCTCTGGCCATCTATTTTTTATCATGATAATGAACTCACTTGGCCAAATAATTTATTTTTCACTAAACAAAAATTGAGCACCAATCCATTAATTTAGGTGCTTGAGAGCACTCTTAATCATGACTATGCTTCTTTCGAGTTAGGGTGTACTTAAGCACCTCACTCGATGGATCGAAAGTAAATTTTTAATTAGTCAAAAATCGAATAAAATGAATCAAATAGTTACCACTGCGATGAACAAGTCAATGAGATAAAAACTACCTATTTTTGTCAAAAATTTGTTATTGATAAAGGCTGCTCAAGCATTACTTTATATTCAAACATAATAATAAACAAAATAATTTCTCACCAAGTATCTAAAAAAGTAACCATTTTATTGTTAATGCTTGAAGCTTTTAAACGAATAATTGATACCTCGATAAGAACATATTAAATACAATGTACCTAATATAATAATAATAATAATATAACTACTTCTTGTTGCTGTAAAAAAACTTTCGCTAATAATTAGATAAATTAATTCTGTTGCTGATGCAATAAAAAATTTAAATTGGTATAATTATTAAAAGGAGCCGATACAATTAAAGTTGAAACTTCGGCAGTCAGCCAGTTGAATAAAAATTTTTTTATTGGGTTTTTTTAGTAGGATAAGAACATGCCAAGATAATCTGATCATAAATAATCTTAAAATCATGTGCAGATATTGCACATTTTTATTGGTCAATATTATTTAGGTTCTAGTAAAAAAATTTTTCCAGTGAAAAATCTCACTAGAACTACTAAAAGGCTAGAAAAAAGTCAACTTCTAGTGGAATTCCAGAGTTCTAGTGGCAACACTAGTATAGTGTATTTACAATGATACTGTAGTATGGTGTGGAAAGCTTTAAATCTCCAAGCACATGACTTTGTTCACTTTTGTTACCGATCATTTAAAATTATGTGATATACTTACATCCAATCAAAATGTGAATTTTAGGCTTGTTTTTTTTTTTTATTCGCAGAAATAACTTTTTTATATGTTAAATATGGTTATGACCAGATTTAATATATAAAAAAAATAAAACTAGCTCAAACTTTATTGTAAAAATTTAATTATGTGACCAAAACAAAGCATTATAATTGGCTGAAATAACAACATATATGTTCACTTTTTTTACAATTTATTAATAAGAGCATTTCTATTTGTGCACGGGGTGTATGAACACTGTACTACACAAATCATATAAAAAATTGCAGTATGCAGATTATTTTTTGTACAACAAATATAAAGAAAAAAACAAAAATTAATTGTATCTTAGAATTTTGCTTAAGAAACAATCTACGGGCTCTAAGGAAAAAAAATTTCTTGTAAAATTTTGGTATAAACTATGTCTCCTATCCTAGGTTTGCACTAAAAGTAGATTTAGCAATTTTATTGCATTATCGTTATATATATGGGGTCTTTGCCTTGAAAATGACCTTACGGAGCTATATAGATCTTATGAATAAAATTAAAATTTCTAGCCATCCAATAATCCAATTCAAATAATTTTTTTTATTTTGTAGAACTCACTAAACTCTACAAAATAAAAAAAAGTTTATTTGAATTGGATTACTGGATAGCTAGAAATTTTAATTTTTATTCATAAGATCTACATAGCCCCATAAGGTCATTTTCAAGGCAAAGACCCCATATTTCTTTACTATTTTATTAAGAAAATCTTGCAATTTGTTATTCTCTAAATACAATTAGAATACATTGTTTGCTAATTAAACTATTAACTTTTGGTTATTATAATTCCTATCCAAATTTTGTTGTTATCTCTAACCAGTTTTGCTAGCATACTAGTGCAGTTACTGTATCTGGATCTAATAAAGTTATGATAATTANACTCACTAAACTCTACAAAATAAAAAAAAGTTTATTTGAATTGGATTACTGGATAGCTAGAAATTTTAATTTTTATTCATAAGATCTACATAGCCTCGTAAGGTTATTTTCAAGGCAAAGACCCCATATATATTATTAAAATTTAAATATTTACAACATTTAAGTTTAACTTTGAATATAAAATATTGAAAAGTTCTGTACTACAACAATAAGCGAAATTAAACAATTTTTTGATTATATTTATTTTATTAAAAAATAGTTTTTTTGATTATATGTATTAACAATAAGCAAAAATAAATGGGTTTTCAATTATATTTATTAATTTTAATTCCCATTACTATGTAAAAAAAGTTATTAATAAACTATATTAAATAAATTATTAAGCAAACTAATAAATTATACTTGGGATCTCAAAATTCTTGCAGTTTGACAACATTAAAATTTTGAATTATATATATAGAAAAATTGGGTTTAAAAGCTTCTAGTAAAAGGTTTCAAAAAAAACCTGAGTATATTAGACATATTAAATTTGTTATTTTATAATTTATTACATTAAAATTTATATAATACAAACCTTATATTATTGGCACATTTCATACTTAAATATATACTAATTAATATAAAAATATTTCAATGTAAATTATAATATTAAAATAATGAAAAAATTGAGTATAACTTTCAAAGTCTTATTTTTATAGTTAGGTAATATTATTAATTATATAAACAATTAGAAACATGCTATTTATTACATGATTTTTATCATGAATATATGGTCAAAGGTAGTGATTACATCTATATATTACATTAAATCAATCAGAATTAAATAAAGTAATCATACCATACATGGATAGGGGTGGCTACTAAGTAAAAAATATTATGTGATAAATGGCATGCCTCTTATATAGAATTTTATTTTTTGTTCACTTTATATCCTTGGAACTTTATATAATATGTAATGGTCTAAACTAACATCAAAAAGTATAACAAAATACAACTAATTTTCAAATCCATCTATTTTTTTGTCAAACTGATAAAACAGAAATATACTGTTACAAGAATAAGAATCACAACCTGTAGTTATATATAGCAAACAAAAAATATATATTAGTAAAGTTATAAAGTTATAAAACAGGCACCTTTATATATTTTATAAATAATAAAATATGAAATATAAACTATACACTAGTCTGATTCTGCTTTCAGATCTATTTATTGATGAACTATCTTTTTGTCAAAATGACAAAAGAGAAATGTGCTATTACAAGAATGAAAATCAAACCTATAGTTTTATATAGCAAGCAAAAATATGTATTAGTAAAATTATAAAGTTATAAAACATGCACCCTTATACCAATAAAATGTGAAATATAAACTATACAATAAAATGCTAACCAAGCATAGTCTGATTTGCTTTAGATCTACCTATTGACAAACAATATTCTATTAAAGCAAAAAAGAGAAGTAAGAATTACAACCCTATATCTAGTAATAAAAAATACTGAATTAGTAGCTAGTAAAGTTATAAACTTATTTGTAATGAAATAGATTGCTAAAGAATTGTATTGTTAGCAATTAGAGAAGTAAAATTGAGACAAATGAGTCATTGAAGAAACAGGTTGTTGTAATATTAATTAGAATTACATATATTACAGAGGTTAGTATACTTAAGATTCAACTGAAGTTTCTTTTCATACCAGAAGAAGGTAAGAATCAAGATTTTGTAGTTTAATAGAACTATGCTCAAGCTATATCTTTGATTTAAACAGCAATGGTCAAATAGTTTTATAAAACTTTTTGTGAAAGTAAAATTTCTAAATAAAAATCAGATAATATTTAAATTATCATATGAACAACCTTTGGAACTCCTGTAAAAGAACATAATCTGTAACTGTTACTTTTATGATTTTAAAATAAAATTTGGTTAATTTTGTTAATCTTGGTTTCATTGAAAATTTTAATTTTTTTTACAAAATTTATTCAAAGTGTATGTACTGTATATATGTACTCTGTTGTAGGTTTTAATATGCAAATAGCACCTTTTCCTAATATACAGTACAATATTTTTTTCCTTTCACAATCTTCTAATTCTACAAGTTACCTCCTATTACAATAGTGATTTACTGTATATAGAAAATCTTGAATGAATCATGAAATGAGTTTCTTCTAATAATAATTTTAATATCGATATATATTACTTTTTAAATAAACTATTACAATATCTATTGTTTATGGTTTAAAATTCCAAATAATATAGTTGATTTGTGAAATAAATAGTAAAATTAGTATGTTGTCAAATCGCACTTGTAGAGACAGAACTTATTGTAACATTTGGGTCATAGTTGGAGGTTATAGTTAGAGAGATGCTGAATTTAGATATAGTTAAGAAGAAAAGTTGAAAAAATATTTTTCAATGAACTATCGTACTTAGCAACTATTTTTTTAGATAATGGCACTAATAATACTGAAAATTTGGATGTACCTAAAGTGGTTCTAATTTCTGATAATACAAAAAGAAAAAAACCTATTATTACTAAAGATGTAATCAATATTAAAAGATTTATTATTACAAATTATAGTGAAATTGGATTAAAATTATATTTTTCTGTTGCTAGCTTATCTTATATTATTCAATATTCATTTTAATCTGATTTATTTAATCTTAATACTAAAATACTTTTAAATAAAACTTAGAATTTAGATAGTAATCTATCATTGCAAATTGATGAATTAATGTCTGATACTTAAACAAATAAAACTAATATATTAAATAAAAACTAATAAAAAAATAAACTATATTTAAGTCTGTTGCACAATATTGGGTGCTTATATAGAGGTGTGACTATATGAGTATGACTATAGAGAGGTCAGACTGTATTGTATTTTTTTGTACTTAATAAATAGCGACAGTTCATGTATTTAATTTAGTAATAACATGCTTAACATGTTTAGCAAGCATAATCATCAATAAACTTGTATGTATATGCTTCGAAACAGTGCTTAACAGGTTTTTGAGCACCAGCTGACCGATTCAAGCAGGATAACATCACTACTTAAAAAGCCATTTTCAAAATAAAATCCGTAAAGTATTGAAAATAAGCACAGCACCCTCTACCCTATATTTTTCAATTTAAAGTAGAGTAGAGGGTACTGTGCTTATTTTCAATAATTTACGGTACTTCAAAAGTTTTGATGTAAAAAAAAAATATAGATATTATAAAAATACGAAATAACAAAAATTTTTTGTTATAATAAGGTTACTAATTATATTGTAAGATAAAAAAGTGAATCTTAAGATTAATAGATCGTCATAAATTTTATATGTTGCAATTCCCTTAATTAAATCATTACCTGGAAAATTTTTTGACATTACACTTGACGCGATGCAACTTATCAACTAATCGACTTAACAACTAAACAACAAACCAACTAAGACGCAAAACTTACGTTTTTGAGACTTCTGCACTTACTTTTTTTGATGTACCCCAAAATTTATATACTTTTTTGATACTGATATCATGTGCAGATGACCATTACCGACAAGCTTTTTAAAATTGCTAATACAATAAACTATTAAAAAAATGTCATATAATAAATATTATAACTTTTCTATAAAGAATAGCCAACATAGGTTTAATAAATGATTGCATGGTCCACGAATAAAATTTACTGTTTTTAAAAGTTTAGCACGCTTTATAATATCTTTATTTTTAAACTTTTTAGTTATGGCCTGGTTGCACAGGTTTTTAACAAAGATTATATTTATTTTTTAAACCGATATTTATGATGAGTTTTTCTTAAAAAAAGAATAAAGCTATATTACATGTAATGTTTTTTTAAAAAAATAAAATAAATTTTTTAGAAAAAAACTCTATCCTTGTAATAAATGTTTTAAATACAGTATATCATTAAGATCCACGCTTTTTAAAAAACTTTAGCGTGATTTTGAAATTAGTTTATTTAAGGTTAGATTTTTATAAAAAAAAGTTCTCAAAAAGTTGGTTTCTTGTATGGGATTTTTGAATAATAGGCATGTTTTGTTCAAGATCGTGTTATGTTACATCAAATCGCTATTTGTTTATCAATCATCACGTGATGATAGTATCAAAAAAGTACAGTATATAAATTTTGGGGTACATCAGCATGGCGGAAGTTCTTTTTTATTAGTCACAAATGTGCACATTGCAGATCCTAATTTGTTAGAAATGATTGGCCAAAAATTTTATATACTAATGTAGTGCGTACATGAGATCTTATCGATCAAAAATTTTGTAGTTAAAAATTCGTTGCGAATAGAGCTGTGTTTTGTTGAGTTCTTCACAGTTGAGTTTATGTGTGATTGAAGATTGTTGAATGACAGTTATAGTCGGATTTTATTATATTCAAGTTCTGTCGTGGTCAAGTTTTGCTGTAGCAAAGTTTCAGTGGTTAAGTTTCGCCAGGTCAAGTTTCGCCGAGTCAAGTTTCACCGGGTTGAGTCTGTTAGTTAATTTTCGCCGTGGTTGCCGTGGTCATCGTTGCCAAGGAGTTGGTCAAGTTTTTCAGGGGTCTTTACCTTTACCAAGAATTAGGTTTTTCCAAGGCCAAGTTTTATAGTAAGTTCTATCATTACTATTGTAAAAGAAAATTATTTGTGCTTTTAATAACTAATCATTTTTTATCAAAAAAAAAAAAGCATAACAAAACAAATGCCAGCCAAGAATCTTGGTCCCTGTTCAATTGTTGATTGTACGAATATCAACATTAATTTTCGTACACTTACACAACTTGCATATGAAAAATGTTGCATGAAACGAACAATAGAATTATATCCTTACCTTGAGGTCGGGAAACAACTCTGTCACTCTCATTATTGTAAACTCGTAGAGCCAGACAGAGACCAACGGGGGCACAAATCAAAAAATATAGATAACCAAAAAAAAAAATTCTGAGCCAGTAGAACTCTTATCAAACAATGTAATTTATGCATTTATTTTTTTAAGGAGTTTTTTTTTTTTATTAATTTTTTTTTTTAATTTAAATAGATCACATTTGTTTTGAGTATAGAAATGTTAACGGAGGTACTATATAATCAACAA
>QKWP01000824.1:150937-212061 GCA_003550325.1 Gigaspora rosea
CTAGTAATTCCTTTCTTTCTTGCAAGATCATTGAACTTATAAACAAGTTCTAGATTTTTTTCAAAATTTCCGTCCACGAAGCGAGGATGGTTTTTGCGAAAATCAGTTTCTTCAAAGTCAGCATTTGACTTGTATCTTCCCTAATATGTTTTATATAAGATACAGTATCTTCAAGTCTTAAATTATAATACACTAATAGAAACACAATTGCGTTGGAATTGTCTCAAGTGAATCATATATTTCCTTAATACCTACAGTTAAGAATCCGCGGCCTAAAGGGCTATACGCAACAATGGTAATACCAAGCTTTTCACAAGTTTCCTTGATTCCATTAGTTTCGATATCAAGAGACCATGGACTATATTCTACCTTTATATGAGAGAAGGTGAAATTTATTAACTAGTCAACTTTTAACTCTGTAAATATTTAATGGCTGATATACTTGAAGAGCCGAAATTGGATGCACTTTATGAGCGCGTTGGAGATCACTAGCAGAACATTCGGAAAGACCAAGGTATTTAACTTTGCCTTCATTAACAAGTTCTTTCATAGCTGTAACTGTGTCTTCAATTGGTCTTAATATCAAATACACATTAATTTCTTCCAAAATATTTAAAGAAAAAATAAACACAATTTCTGCAAATACGTATTATTATCAACCCGATGTTGATAGTAAAGGTCGATATAATCTATCCCCAACCTGTTTAAACTTTTATTACAAGCTTCGTGAACATACTCTGGAGTACCTTTGAATCCTAAGAATTCTCCACTTGGTGAACGAGTAATACCAAATTTGGTACATAGAAATACCTCATGACGATAGTCTTTAAGAACTTTTGAAAGAAGAATTACATTGCGGCCCATGCCGTAGATGTCCTTTAAAAGATAATAAGTTTGAAAGGAAATTTGAATTTATTTATAAGACATTGAGCCATCACATAGGTTTAACAATTTTTTCATACTATAAAATTTAAACCATACTGCAGTATCCCAAAAATTACACTTTAGTTCAGTTGAACGATGTAATACGTTAATATTCTCTGTATCATCAATAGCACCATAATACTCGCTCATTCCCTATTGTTTTAAAAATCAATTTTTTTTTCAAATTAAATGAATTCGGGAAATAAAACTCATCCCAAATCATAGCTCTTTTATAATTTCTCTACCATACACCCAAGTCCAATGGCAGGCATCATAATCCCAGTTTTTCCAAGTTCACGAAGAGGAATAGACATGTTTCTAATCGGCATTAGAATAAATCGGAAAAAGAAAGCAATATATAGTCTTTTTGAGTTACGTAGCTGTTGATCATGTATGTACGGTGATCATCGTCTTTCAAATCCCTTCCTTCTATATACTTCTGAACTACTGTGTCTATAAGAAATAGATTCTTCTTGACTGTAATGCTACAGAATCAAATTTTAATCTTGATATGATTGATTACTAAAATTCAATTAAAATTACGAAGCAATTAAAAAGTTGTTTCTGTATCATTATATTTTTATTTTATAGAACACTGGTCGGATTCTATCTAAACGATGGTCACAAAGTGATGGATTGATCAGAAACTGTTCTAAGAAAAAAAAATTATCCTAATTTTTGGTATAAGATTTACCTAAATTTTGCAATCGATTAGTTAGCAACTATAAGTTTACAGCTGTTTTCATAATTTCTGGACCACCTAAAAATTTTTTCGTTTCCCGAAACCTCTTCGATCCCGTTCTAAGAATCACCTACCTTTTCGGAAACTATTTCGCTGTGCTTGTAACTTCGATACGGAGACAGCGAAGTAGTTTCCGAAAAGGTAGGTGATTCTTAGAACGGGATCGAAGAGGTTTCGGGAAACGAAAAAATTTTTAGGTGGTCCAGAAATTATGAAAACAGCTGTAAACTTATAGTTGCTAACTAATCGATTGCAAAATTTAGGTAAATCTTATACCAAAAATTAGGATAATTTTTTTTTCTTAGAACAGTTTCTGATCAATCCATCACTTTGTGACCATCGTTTAGATAGAATCCGACCAGTGTTCTATAAAATAAAAATATAATGATACAGAAACAACTTTTTAATTGCTTCGTAATTTTAATTGAATTTTAGTAATCAATCATATCAAGATTAAAATTTGATTCTGTAGCATTACAGTCAAGAAGAATCTATTTCTTATAGACACAGTAGTTCAGAAGTATATAGAAGGAAGGGATTTGAAAGACGATGATCACCGTACATACATGATCAACAGCTACGTAACTCAAAAAGACTATATATTGCTTTCTTTTTCCGATTTATTCTAATGCCGATTAGAAACATGTCTATTCCTCTTCGTGAACTTGGAAAAACTGGGATTATGATGCCTGCCATTGGACTTGGGTGTATGGTAGAGAAATTATAAAAGAGCTATGATTTGGGATGAGTTTTATTTCCCGAATTCATTTAATTTGAAAAAAAAATTGATTTTTAAAACAATAGGGAATGAGCGAGTATTATGGTGCTATTGATGATACAGAGAATATTAACGTATTACATCGTTCAACTGAACTAAAGTGTAATTTTTGGGATACTGCAGTATGGTTTAAATTTTATAGTATGAAAAAATTGTTAAACCTATGTGATGGCTCAATGTCTTATAAATAAATTCAAATTTCCTTTCAAACTTATTATCTTTTAAAGGACATCTACGGCATGGGCCGCAATGTAATTCTTCTTTCAAAAGTTCTTAAAGACTATCGTCATGAGGTATTTCTATGTACCAAATTTGGTATTACTCGTTCACCAAGTGGAGAATTCTTAGGATTCAAAGGTACTCCAGAGTATGTTCACGAAGCTTGTAATAAAAGTTTAAACAGGTTGGGGATAGATTATATCGACCTTTACTATCAACATCGGGTTGATAATAATACGTATTTGCAGAAATTGTGTTTATTTTTTCTTTAAATATTTTGGAAGAAATTAATGTGTATTTGATATTAAGACCAATTGAAGACACAGTTACAGCTATGAAAGAACTTGTTAATGAAGGCAAAGTTAAATACCTTGGTCTTTCCGAATGTTCTGCTAGTGATCTCCAACGCGCTCATAAAGTGCATCCAATTTCGGCTCTTCAAGTATATCAGCCATTAAATATTTACAGAGTTAAAAGTTGACTAGTTAATAAATTTCACCTTCTCTCATATAAAGGTAGAATATAGTCCATGGTCTCTTGATATCGAAACTAATGGAATCAAGGAAACTTGTGAAAAGCTTGGTATTACCATTGTTGCGTATAGCCCTTTAGGCCGCGGATTCTTAACTGTAGGTATTAAGGAAATATATGATTCACTTGAGACAATTCCAACGCAATTGTGTTTCTATTAGTGTATTATAATTTAAGACTTGAAGATACTGTATCTTATATAAAACATATTAGGGAAGATACAAGTCAAATGCTGACTTTGAAGAAACTGATTTTCGCAAAAACCATCCTCGCTTCGTGGACGGAAATTTTGAAAAAAATCTAGAACTTGTTTATAAGTTCAATGATCTTGCAAGAAAGAAAGGAATTACTAGTAGTCAACTTTGTTTAGCTTGGGTTTTAGCACAGGTTAATTCACAAAATTTCAAATTGCTTGCCAAAAAATTAATAAAAAATCAATATACCTATTTATATATGAAACTCAATTTATAGGGAGATAATATTATTGCAATTCCAGGAACAAAGAAAATTAAATATTTGGAAGAAAATGTTAACGCAGCAAAAGTTCGACTTTCGCCTGAAGAACTAGCCGAAATTCGTGAAGCTATTAATTCTGTTGAAATTCATGGGCATAGGAAAAATATAAATGCAAAAAAATCAAACTAAATTAGGGCTTACGTTGATTTCTTTTATTTAGTCAGACGAGATGTCACACTAGTATCACACCTAAAGTTTTACTATATAAATTTATATTAAAAACATATAAAATTACTATATAACTTCAAATCCATAATTCATTTGAACTTACAAATTAACTTATTCAATTTTGCAATTTAAACATATCAAAGCAGTAAAATAAAGTTTCTTAGAAATGTGACTCTAAAATTCTATAAAATTTGCATATTTTCCTAATAAAATGTGCATATTTTCCTTATAAAATTTTATGAAAAGACTATAACAACTCAATAAAAAAATATTTAATCATATGCTAAAAATTTTCCAATTTCAAAACTATAATAATATGTAAATTTTTATG
Source organism: Gigaspora rosea (assembly GCA_003550325.1). Lineage (NCBI taxonomy): Eukaryota > Fungi > Glomeromycota > Glomeromycetes > Diversisporales > Gigasporaceae > Gigaspora > Gigaspora rosea. Next base: position 155,147 of record QKWP01000824.1, read on the forward strand.
CTAAACAAGTTTATTTAATTGACAAAATACACTCACTTCTTTACAATAATAACATCAATTTTTTTATAAGTAAAAGTCATGTCCTTTTAATAAAATGAATAATTACAATTAAAAATTAGTATTTTTCTATTTACAATACAAAAGAAAACTTTTAACCAAGCTTATAAAACTAGTAACAATATACAGTCAACTCTCTTTATACCGAACCTCCTATAATTAGAGGTCGGAACCTGATATCCATTTAACCGTATATTTCATCCATTCTAAAAGCTATATCCGGGGTAATTCTTAAATTTAATTCGTGATTAACCGGATAAACCTTGTACTCAACCGGGTAACCCCACAGATATCTTGACAATTCCACAAATATCCGGATAAACCGGATAACCTACGGATGTCTTATATGGCATTACTAACAATTAAAGTTATTTCATTAAAACAGATGCTTCTATTTTAAAATTAATATGAATGAGCACATTACATCAGAGGCATCACGTTATCGTGTTGGCATTATGTTCAATATGCGCACTGCTTTATACACTGACTTTAAACTTAAATTCCATTTATTTACAACATGTTTATATATGTAGATACCAATTTAAAGTATCATACTTTACTATTTAACGGCAAGAACTATTTATTGGGCTTGTCCATCCGTAATCAAATAACAAATTAATTTTAACTTGTAGAACCTAGGGGTTAGTAAAATAAACGGTGACAACTTACTATAATATATAGTCAATAAAAATGACGTGCAATGATTTTGTGTAACAATTACATAATGTATAATAAAAATTCACAACGCTATGTCAAAAAACCTTTGGCTATATTGATTACTCGCTGATTCAAGACATGTTACTGCCACATTCGATTTCTGTTGTTTGGTAGATTTGTGTAGAGATTAGGCATGTTTTGGTATTCGTAGAAACAAATATAATAATTGAAATTGTCAAATACTAAATTCTGATTTATTAACCGATTTATATTTGTTTTAAATCTCTGGCAAACTGTATTTATTTTACACATTATATAACAACATCATTTTGGAAAGCAACAACTAGTAATTATTTTTGATATTTAACTGAAACACATGTAATATAATGAGAATTCTTTAAACTTTAATGCATTAATTTTTTAGGCGTATTATGAAATTTGTTTCAGAAAAAAAAAGCAAGTTATAAGGACAAGCTTCATCAGAAAATTTTGAGACCCAATTATATTCCGTTACAAGCAGTTAGTCGATTATGATTGATTGGTTTCAACTGATTATTATTGCTGGTGGTGCTGGTAATTGATTATATCAAATTGATAATAATCGATTATATTGATTATAATAAACATATCCAAAAATTGATTAAAATCGATTAGTAACCGACTATAATTAATGGTGGTGATAAGAATTACCTTTAGATTTTAATCAATTCTAAACATATTTGTAAAATTTTTCAATGTTAAAAAATTTTCATAAATAGTTTATTATATAAAATTACCATAAATTACTGTACATTTTTTTTAAAAAAATTTTATTTAAAATAAAAAAAAATAAATCATAAATATGCATAGTGGGGGCTCGATAATTCAATGCTAAGTTCATTTAACCATAACTTGAACCTTGGCATGCTCTTAATGTAAGTTAGATCTACAAGTCCTTTGTCTCGCCATTCGAACTATTAAAAAAGGTTGAATTAAATTTCATTTATTGATAAACGAACACCTTAAATTGGCTTAGCTTTACTTCACTAGCAATCATTCACTAATAGCTCATTTAGCCAACATTATGCCAAAGTAAAAATACATACTTGCAACTAATCAAATATTAACCATAACCCTATGTGATGTTAACTAAATGAGCTGTTAGTAAAATAATTGCTAGTGAAATGAGCAGCACCATCTTAACTTTAGTCTTATCTTCACCTTGGCCTTACACTTTACGTTCATCCTTTTTAGCTTCGCCTTGATCATAAGCAAGTGCCTTATATTAATCCTTTTAAACTTCTTTGGTGAATGCTTTATATTTATCTTTTTAACTCCTGAATCATAAATAAAGGCCTCCTGAATCATAAGTAAATACCTTATATTTATTCCTTTTAGCACCTTCCAAATCCAAGGTTATTTATTCTAAGGTTTAGAGATTCAAAACAGTTAAGTGGTTTCATACAGTGCCTTTTTGCTGGATCCAAGTATGTATCTTTGCTAACATTTTAATCTAGACTATACATAAGAACAAAATTATTTCGGGTTTGAAACCCCGAAATTAAAATTTGAAAACGAAATTGTTTTTGACCTATTTTACTTGAAAGACGAAATTATTTGATACTTTTTTTGAATAGACAAAATTATAAAGAACATATTTATATAAATTTTATTTGCTCTTCCTTATAAAAAATTTTAATTTTCTCTAATGAAGACGAAATAGGCCTTTTTTAAAAATCAATTTCGGTGGCATCACTAATCTAGGCCACGTTATGAAAAGTAGATGATTCGATTTTTAAAAATACAAAAAACTAGTATCAAGCTTTTACAAAGCTAGTTACCAGCCTTAAGTTATTCTGAATTTCAGAAAAAAATCTATATTCAAATAGCTGGAATTTTTATTATTAAAATTTTTGAAAGTTGGGATGCGATTATATAAATTTGTATATAAAAATCTATGTAAATCTATATCGTGACAGGTTCGGAAATCAATTATCTACTTGTGTAACATTGAGTTGTCACTCTGTTTATTTTACTAATACCTAGGTAGAACTACAGTTGACACGAATCCAATCATTACTTAATCATATTATTTAACCAAAATATAGTCTATTAACTCGAACAAGTAAATATTAATTTTATTTTATTTTACTATTTCATGCGATTATAATTTCATTTTTGGCGGGTGATATTTGAGTAATAATGTTTCAATGAAGTTGGTATATTCGAATATTCTGCAAAAATATTACCATTACAAAAGTTAGCATAAATATACTCTGCATTGTAATTCGTTTAATCAAAATCTTTAAAAACTTACAAATTGAAATATTATCAAATAGTTCATGCTTGCAGATGTTGTTAAATTTGTAATTATATACAAATTCATTTTGGGTTATTTAAAAGGTTATTTATGACCTTTTTTAAGTAATTTAACAACACTAATGCCAGGTACAATATGATAAATGGAAATGAAAAGTTCTATATTGTCATTAATTCAAATATATATCAAGTAAGTATTAAAATGATTAAAATATTTAGTTAAAATATATAAATACATCCTAAATAACATATGGGGAATAACTATAATAAGGATACTTACTTAAGACTAAATTCTCACATTTGCAAAAAAGTTTAGTTAATTACATAAATCTGAGATAATTTGTGCCAATAAATTCTATAATTGATACTTTACTTTATAATATGACTACGCAACTCTCACAATTCTTATAAGCTTGATATTCAAATTTTTACTTTCATTATTACATAACACTCTTACTATTATAGTTAATTCATATACTTAATAAAGAAATACTTTCAATTTTATTAGTTATAATTAAGCTTTATTTGAAAATAACAAAAAACAAGACAAAAAATACTTGACACACATCAGGTTCTATTTTTTTCTGTATTAGGAAATATACTTCTAGTAATTTGCCAATTATTTTTTAAAAATACTAAATGCTCAAAAGTAGTAGGTAAAAGTGCTGTTTTTTTGCTATTATTGATATTTTCAGTATCACTAAAGAGGCTTTCATTTGGAGTTGAAGTTGCTAAAATAGTCAAATATTTTTAGGCTAATTTACTCAATACAGGAAACAGTTGTTAATTAGTATGCTATTAGCTTAACGGACATAGATCCCATAAAATTTCTTAAGCTCTAAAATAATCTGAAACCTTTTGCTATGGACATTTTTTTTATAAAACATTGATGCTAGTAAAGAATTTGACTAAATTTGAGCATTATTATTTTTTTAATTCTATATAAAGCCCATGATTCAGTTTTAAGTAATTTGAAAGCACTATTTTTTAAAAATTCTGATATAAATGAAAGGAGTTTATAGTGAGGGTCCAAAAGTGCTGCTAACATGGCTTCATTACTAAGCACATTTTATTAATGCACTATAATATCATACAATGTTGATTTATTTTTTTCTTAAGATCGATACAATTTTGTAGATTATTGATATTAATTTGTTAAAAACCTGAATAATCTATATAAGCTTATATTTGAACATCATAGTATATTGTTTTTTGTTAGCACTTTTGTATTGGTATATATTAGCTATATTTCAAATATTAAATTGGAATTTTAAAACTCTTTATATTAATGCACTATAATATCATACAATGTTGATTTATTTTTTTCTTAAGATCGATACAATTTTGTAGATTATTGATATTAATTTGTTAAAAACCTGAATAATCTATATAAGCTTATATTTGAACATCATAGTATATTGTTTTTTGTTAGCACTTTTGTATTGGTATATATTAGCTATATTTCAAAAAAAAAATCTGAACTACATTTTCTAAAAAAAAAAAAAAACTAAACAAACTACATTCTTTAACAAAAAAACAAAAAAAAAACATACCTATAGTCAACTCTCTCTATTCCAAACTGCTGGAACTGTTGATTTTTATTATATAAAAATTTGAAAAAGTTTAGTTCTCAAAAAGTTATATATGGCTAATCTGAACTTTATAATAAAATTTACAAATGTCAAATATAACCTTTTTTAAAAAAAGGGCCTATATTAGCAATTTTTTAAAAATAATCATCTAGATTGTTCAGGGTTCTGTGGCATAAAATCTAGAAATCTTTGTTTATTTGTTTTAATCACATCAGCTCTAATGTTATATATATAATTTTTAGAGTCTTGAGAAATTCTCTAACTTTTGAGCTAAAAATTTTTTAGCAGATTCATTTAAAGTTATTGTCTTGTATGTAAGAATTTCTCTTGCAATTTTTGGCCTTTTTTAAGTATAATTACTATTATTGTCTATTTTCATACAATTTTGTATTTGGTTTTGTTCATTTTGTCTCCTGAAGGTTTGTAATACAATCTCTGTTAGTTGTCAATATAGTTAGCAACAACTTTTTGAAAATGAGTAGTATGTTAAGAGTCTGTTTTTATATATACTTAATCTTTGGGTAAGGAATGAAAAGAAGAAGTATGTTTAATTAGTTAATTAATAAAAATAATAAACTGCTTGTACTATTAAATTTATACCTTTTTCTATATACTGTTTGTTTATTTAGTGATTTTAAATATATAGAAAAGAGTTTTATTATTATAATACTAATACAGTCCAATGATCTGCCAAATTAGAACAATGCAGATTACTTCTTTTATGGTATAAAACTATCGATTAAAAAATTTTAGACCTTTCAATAGAACTGTTTTGTGATTGGTCAATCTTATAAAATTAAGTCTAGAGTACTAGAGTACCTTTATTAGTAATTTTTTTTTAAATACCAAAGGTCTTTATAATAAACAAAACTTTAAGTATCTTAAGTATTTCAAAGTCACTCTACTCAGGTATATTTTTTTATTTAGAGGAGTGACAAAAAACAAGTTATTTTTTAGAGAAAAGTAACAGGTAATAAAAAAAAGTGAAATTAATATAAGGAACCTAACTATATATATATTAAGAGAGGAAGGTAGGCTCTAATAAAAAATATCAAATGATTAATAATATAGCCTTTAATGACAGTTTTTAAGCTGAAAATATTTCTAATTACATCCTCCTCAGAATGCTCCTTTAATTCAATAGAATTCAAAATATTTGTACTTTAGATATATTAGCTACTATATCTATTAAATTCTTGAATAAAAAAACCTATACTCAACTTACAAACAAATTCTAACTTTTAGGGCACTAACATTTATTAGGTAATATTTTAGGAGGTGAAGGTCAAAAAAAATCTTATCTTAGTTAAATTTGATTGGCTAAAATTCTATTTATAGACCTTACCTGGGGGGTGGAGAGTAAGCCTCTATAGTAAATAGATATTAGGTAATAAATGTTAGCACCCTTATTGATCTTGCCATTTTATAAATACTTCTTCTTTACCCAAATTATAATATACAATAACCTTATTCTAGATATTTTTTTAATTTCGTTATCTACTACAAAACTTCAATCTATAGCACAATCCAACTTTTTACTTTCAAAATTTTGTTTCTATGCTAATAGTTCTGTTATTAATATCTTTAACCCAAGATGCTCTATAGAAATTGCATAGATTTAAGTTTTTAATAATAATATTTCTCATTTTTACTTTGTACAATTCAAAATTGGCTATTTTTATACAAAGCTAAAATAATTGCTACTATATGTTTCCAAAAATAAGCTACCTTTTTTGACCAAAAAGTTATACAAAAAATTATAAAGTAGCTTATTTTTAAATTTTTGATTTTTTTGAAAAATTAAAAATTTTACTAATAAAAAATTGTCCAAATAACCTCAAATTTTTACTATAATTGTATTTGGTTGTTTTAAACAACTTTACTTAATAGTATTTTAAGGTTTACTTAATAAAATTAGACTTTTTTATTTAGCAACTGCTAATAGTTTTTTTAAGATTTTTTAAAAAAATTAAAGGATAGCTTAATTTTGGATATAGCTTATTTTAGGAAACATACAGTATACTATCTGCAATTTGTAATTGCCCTTAAAAAAGTATATATACTGATTCTTAATCCATTATTTCAAAGTACAATACACTTATCTTATATATACAAAATTATAACAAACTATATTTATTAGTCATATGATATGTCACAACAAAATTTTTTACATATAAAATTTATAAAAAAAAAAACATAAAATTACTATAAGCTTTGAATCTTTGATGTTTCTTCCCCTATATATTAACTTAAAATTAAATTTTTCAGAAATATAGAACAAGGGAAGAAGAAAAAATTGAGCTTAAAAATCAAATTAAAATTTTGCTGAATTTTACAAAATGAAAATGTAACTTCGCCAAAAACAAATATTTAATAATTTTAAATGATGAGTACCATATTGCACTGGTCAAAAAATCCTTTTTCTGAGTACATCCATGGAAAATATCCAGATATTTTACATGACATATTTTTTTCACCAAGTATAATACCCGGGTATTTTACAATGATTTAATAAAGGATTTTATAAAAGACCCGGGCATATTATTTATTAATATTGTAGCATCAAGCAGCTTTTTTAATGAGATTTTTAGTGATCGAGGTGTTGCTTAATCATTTCGATTAATCGAATTTAAGGGTAGGGTGAACGTAGATCATTTTTAATAGTGATCACGTTGTAATTATATGAAATCAGGTGATCGACCAATCACGATTGTAAACAACATAGATCATTTTTGTGTAACTAAGGAAAATTTGAGCTAACTTAGAAAAACTTTACGACATATAGAAGTATAATTTTTTCAAATACTATATTTATTAAAATTTTACTATTATAAAAAGAATATTTTGTACTACATATTATAAAATTTTTGGCTAAATTAATAACAACCATAAAAAGTTTTATTTGTAGCACATTTTTATTTTTTATATAAATTACATTGTACCACTAAAATCATATAATAAATGATCTACGTTCACCCTACTCTTAATGAAATGATTTTTATAATGATTTTGCCAAAATTCATTATGCAAAATGCAGAGTAACTTTAAAATACCCCTACACAAATTACTCCTGTCAAAAGATCCTACTGCACAAAATACCTGTTACCGAATAAAATACCCAGGGTCTTTGTAAGTTTTTAATCAGGGATTTTGTATTAAACACTGGTCTTTTGCTCAGTGCAGTACAGTATATATAAAATTATACTCTGAACAACTTTACTTAGGCAACCAAAGTAGGCTACCTTGTAAGAAAAACAGGTTATCTATATACTAAAGTTAAATTTTTCGAGTTTTAAATATACATCAGCAAAAATATATATACGTAAGCTTTCGCAAGTTTTTACGGTATATAAAAAAATCGTAAACTTACGTAAAAATTTAGTATAATACTATATAAACAGGGTTGTTATTGAACTGGACTGGACTATTGGACTGGACTAGTCCAATTTTATCCAGTCCAGTCTATTAAAACTATATTGGACTGGACTATTATTGGACCAAAAATAAATCATGTGATATTTGTATTTAACCAATCAAATTATATATAAAATATAATTAGTTATATATAAAATTTATACTATTCATATGGGCCAATTTAAAGAATTGCTAATAACTTTTGATCTACCAGTCCATTTTGGATGATTTAACTACCAAAATGTTCAGCTCAATGAGATGATTCTGACAAGCCCAAAATCGCTAAAATCTAATCACAGAATCCCAAGAATAACCAAATTTTTAATAGTGTTTTTAGAATTACTATTTAAATATCATTAACAGTGAATAACACTTAAACCACTGGTCCGTTTTGAACGATTTAACCACCAAAATGTTCATCTCAATTAGACAATTCTAACGAGCCCAAAATCATTGAAATCTAATTCCAGGATCACAGGATCGTTAAAAATTAGTGTAGTGGCTTATCTACAAATCTCATGGGTTTTAACAGTACAGATAAGCCATTATACTAATTTTTAACGATCTTGTGATCCTGTGATTAGATTTTAATGATTTTGGGCTCATTAGAATCGTCTCATAGAGACGAACATTTTGGTAGTTAAATTATTCAGAACGAGCTAATAGTTCAAGAGTTATTTACTATTAAAGATATTTATATAGTAATTCTAAATATATGATCAGATTAGATCTTTTGTTTATATCTTTTATTTTGTTTTTTTTCACTTTTTTTTCATTTCGTTTTTATTTTCATTTGATTTTTTGTTTTTGTTTCGTTTTTTTTGTTTTCAATTTATTTTTTTTTAATTTTTTTTTATTTATTTATTTTTTAATTTTTTTTTATTTTATTTTTATTTCAGACTTTACAGAACACCTTTGCAAGAAAACCAACAACTTTTCAGTACTTTGCACATGCCTACTCAGACTTCTGAAACTTTGCAAAAACACACAACTGATTTCCTCAACAATTTCTAAATTTCCAGAAATGCTTCTTTAGAGAAATGAGCGCAAGTTTTTGCAAGTATTCACAAGTTTTTGCAAGTTTTTGCAAGTTCTTGCAAGGTTTCGCTCGCTTTATTTTTTTGTTTCATGTTTTTTGATTTTGTTTTTTTGGTTTATTTTTTATTATTAATTTATTTTATTTCGACACTTTGCAAAAACAGAACCCTTCTAAATTTCCAGGAATGCTTTTTTAGAGAAATAGATGCAAGTTTTCGCAAGTTTTCACAAGTTTTTGCAAGTTCTTGCAAGGTTTTGCTCACTTTATTTATTTTTTTCGTTTCATGTTTTTTGTTTTTGTTTTGTTTGTTTTATTTTTTATTAATTTATTTTATTTCGATACTTTGTGAAAACAGAACCCTTACTTTCTAGCACTTTGCAAAAAAACCAACTCAGACTTTTTCGATACTTTGCAACTTTTTTAGCATTTTGCAATAATATTAACCCAGCTTTCGCAATTTCTGAATTTGCGAAAACACGAACTCTTACTTTAAAAAAATGAAAATTTGGAGCTTTGTTTATTTTTATTTATTAGTTTGCTTATATTTTTTTGTTTTTTTAGTTGTTTTTTTTACTTATTTTTTTAACTTTTATTTTATTTATTCCTGACTTCTTCTAAACTTTGTGACTTTTTTGGTACTTTACAAAAAAAAGATTATAGCCAAAACAAAAAAAATAGCCAAAGCAAAGACAATAGAAAACAAAGAAGCGAAGATAATACAGTGCAGGACACTATAAACCAACACCTTTTTATATGTATTTTACAAAAATTGATATAACTTAAAAATAAAAAATTTTTTAAAGAAAATTTTTTAACCAAATTGTAGCTTTAAGGCTAAGCTACAATTTGGTTAAAAAAGATTTTAATTTTATTTTAATTTTAAAAGATTATATCAATTTAAAGTTTACTATGAAATTGAAAATTTGGCGTTTAATATATAAAAAAAAGAAACTCATATGTAATTTTTGACCAATCACAATTGATTACATTATACTAGCCAATCAGAATTAAGTATTTATTTCAAAATTTGGCGCGGAGGGTGTTGGTTTATGCTGTCCCGCACTGTAGCTAAGGGGAGGGCCATTTATTAGCTGATATTTTGCTACTAAGCGTCTACCCCCTCCCCCCTACCTGATCATAAATACTGCAAATTGATTGGCTAAAATTTTTTAAAATTTTAAAAAATTTTTAAACTTTAATATTAAATAAAATTTGAACCAATGATCTGTTCTGAATAATTTTACTACCAAAATATTCATCTCAATAAAACGATTCCAACAAGCCTAAAATTGTAAATCCAATCACTGGATTCCAAGATCGTTATAAATTTGTATTGCTTTAATTATATTAGTTTTGTATACACGTCACTTTGGTTATATCGATATTCTCCAGCAATAGAAAAATTGTCGATATATCCAAATATTAGTTTAATAATCATCACTATCTATACCAACATTATATTGATATTGTGTAGATATGTCGGCTTAGACAGAGATAAATTTTTTTGTTTTTACCATACTTATACTAAGAATAATAAACTTAGCAAAATGAATTTATTTTAGCACAAAATGAATTTGTTTTATATTTAGCATAAAATAAATTCATCATATATTTGAATAAAATGATGAAATAAATTTATTTTATGCTTATTGTTTCATGCTAAGCTTAGTATAAAGCAAATTTAAAAAATTAATTTGATTGATACACCTATAACGACAATCGGTTTATAAAAATTGTCACTATATCAAGCAATAAAAATTATCTTAAATAATTTTTTAATATTAAAATTGTTGGTATGTCGTTATAATCAATATTTCTTATGATTGTCAGTATAACCAATAAATTTTTAACATTATAGATTTTTTTTTGAAAAAAGTGTCGATATAACTAGCTGTTGGTTAATCCAGCTGTCGGTATAACCAAAGTGACGTGTAGTGTTCTGCAGATCCGATCTGAGGAGCCGGATCCAATCTGGATCCGGTGTTCAGATCAGATTCGGATCCATGATTTATAAATACTACTGAATCCGGATCCATATTGGGATCCAATCCGGTAGATCCGTTTGGATTCGTTCTAATAGACTGGATTCTGATTGGCTTGTATTACTAAAAAAAACGTTCTCTTAACTTCTAAGGCATCCAATTTTTTTTATCTCTAAACCGTTAAATAAACTTTGAATGCCTTTTTAAGTTTTTTACGCCTTTTAAGTTTTTTAAGCTTTCTGAATTTTCTAAACTTTCTAAGCCTTCTAATCTCTAACGATTATAAAAGAAAGTGATGTTATGATAATAAATTTTAGATTTAATTCATAATTCATGTAAGATAGAAAGAATTACTATATATAAAAATGGGCAATTTAATAGTAAAAACAATTAATACCCATAATCTGAAGCCGGAATTAAAATTTCCCAATTCCTGTCAAGTTAACATCTTTTATATTTCTGACAAAACTTGTAAAAGTGATTTTTCTCTTTCTAATGGTAGTAAAATCATCAAACTCGGCCTTATTATTTGTGAGATATTCTTATTTTTGTCTTTGTGGTTATATGAAATTTCTTTACAGATTTGCAAAAAAAAATTCATATAACCACAAAGACAAAAATAAAAATATCTCACGAACTATTAGGCCAATTTTGACGATTTTACTACTATTAGAAAGAGAAAAATCGCATCTACAAGTTTTGTTAGAAATACAAAAGATATTAACTTGACAGGAATTGAGAAATTTTAATTCCGGCTCCAGATTATAGGTATTTTATTATATTTAATATCCTTTCATGTATATATAGTATTACTATAATAATTCTTTCCATCTCTCACAAATTACTAATTAAAGAACTTCACATTATGCATTATGATGTTGAATGAGGAACTTTTTTTAAAAGAAACTTTTCTAATACTGAAAAACTTTTTGATGTTTAAGGTCATAGTAGAGAAAACTAGATGAACTGTATATATATAACAATATTATTTTCAATAGTTCTAAATCATGCAATTATTTTGCTAAGTTCATATTTAAGTCATACTTAAGCATATATAATGAGTTGCCTGCTGATTTAAATAAATCATTAGAGATTGAACCAGATAAGTATTAAAAAGTCATGAAAACATGGGCAGATATGAAAAATTAAGTGCAAATAATCTTTCGCAAAAGCAGCTTGTAGTACGCATATGCTTGAGAAATTCTTCGAAATCAGTGAATAATAATTGATATATCCATAATAATATTTTTTTTATAATTTTTATTTAAATTATAAGATATTCGCTTGAAAAATAAATTGGTTCAAAGTTCTTTTAAAAGTTATGGCATTAATTATTAACAATTTGAAAATAATAGTTAAAAAATTATTGTAATAATTTCATAATGATTAAACATCGTAATGATTAATAAAAAAATATCTCAATAATTAAAAAATATCGTAATAATTAATTAAAAAAAATCGTCATAATTAAAAAATAATTAAAAAAATATCAAAGCGATTATGCATATTTAAGAAAAAGCATTATCTATTATTGGATCTGGATCCAGATTCGGATCTTTCTTTTTCAGATCTGAATCTGGACTTGGATTCAATCTGGTTTTCGGATCAGATCCGGATCTTTAAAAATATCCGTCTGATCCAATCCATACAGAACACTAGTGACATGTATATTAAAAATTATTATTAAAGATCTTATAAACTTTAACATTGAATAACTTGTAAACCAGCAATCCATTTTAGATGATTTTACTACCAAAATGCTCATCTCAGTAAGACGATTCTAATGAATTTAAAATTGTTAAATCCTGATTACAGAATCCCAAGATCGTTATAGATTTGTGTTATTTTTAATTGATTTAATATGTTTTATATTAAAATAACACAAATCTATAATGATCTTGGAATCCCATAATTAGAATTTAACAATTTAAGGTTCATTAGAATCATCTCACTGAGATGAGTATTTTGGTAGTAAAATCATCTAAAATGGATCACTATAACGATCTTGAGATTAGAGTTAGAATCTGGATATATTTTTATTATCCAGATATAAATAAAATCAAAAAATATATCCAGATTAATCTATTTTAAATTCAAATATAAATATATCCAAATGTATCCGGATATAAATATATATTCTGATATAAATTTACATCTGGATATAAATTTACATCTGAATATAAATTTATATTTAGATATATATTTATATCTGGATATAAATTTATATCCAGATAGAAATATATATCCAGATAGAAAAAAATCTGGATATAAATTTATATCTGAATATAAATTTATATCCAGATATAAATTTATATCAGATAAATATTTATATCCGAATAGAAAATAAATCTGAATAAAACATAATATAAATAGAAAGATTTTTGTATAATTGGCTAATAAATTTACTAACAACTAGGGCTAAATGCTGACCTATATTTATATTCAACGCATCTGATCCAGAAATTTGAAGATAGCTCTGTAAAAATCCTGTAGATTAGATATATCCGGATACATCCAGATATATTTATATCCAGATATATATTTATATCCGAATATATATTTATATCCAGATATATATATATTTATATCCAGATATATATTTATATCCGGATTTATTTTTTATATCCAAATTTATATTATATCCGGATACAGATATTCAAAAAATTAAATCCGGATTTATTTAAAATGCAGATTAATCCAGATATAAATATATATAGAGATTCAACTACTATCTCTACTTGGAATCCAGTAATTGGATTTTGATAATTTTAGACTCGTTGAAATTGTCTCATTGAGACAAACATTTTGGTAGTAAAATCATCCAAAACGGATTATTGGTTCAAATTTTATTTAATATTAAAGTTTAAAAATTTTTTAAAATTTTAAAAAATTTTAAAAAATTTTAGCCAATCAAAAGTTATCTACTATTAGGACCTAATAATTTTCTGACCCTCCTACCCTAAAAAATCAGATAATAAATAGCACTCCCCTAACTGTAGAGTGAGCAAAAAGTGTATATAGTAATAGAATTAAATGCGACAAAGTGCGAAAGTAGTTTAAAATATTTGTAATAATGTAAAAATTATACTATATACCGTATGTGTCCGAAATTAAGCTACCTTTTTTGGCCAAAAAATTATACGAAAAATCGTAAAGTAGCTTATTTTCGAAATATAGCATTTTTTGAAAAAATTAAAAAACGTACTAATAAAAAGTTATCCAAATGATACCAAATTTTTACTGTAGGTGTATTTTGATGCGCTGAACAACTTTACTTATTCGACCTTTTGAAGTTTACTTGGTAAAAAAAAAGTTTTATATGTAGCAACTGCTAACAAATTTTTTAAGATTTTTAAAAAAAATCAGGGGGGTAGCTTATTTTAGGTAGTAACTTATTTTCGGACATATACGATAATAACGTAATATATAATAAAGTATGTAATATTAATTAAAAATATATATTTAATAAATGTAAAATATAATGTATAATAAAAGTAAATAAAAAACATAAAATTTTATATTAAATTGCGAAACTTTGCGAAATATTGTGAAAACCTTAAAAGCATAATTATATAAATATATATATCATTTATTTATTATTTAAAAAATTTTAAAAATTTGCAAAAATTTGCAAAATATTGCAAAATATTGTAAAAATATTACAAAATATGTGAAAATATTACTTCTGCGATTTTGCAACCCGAAAGTGCATTTTTTTATTTGATTTATTTTGTAATATTTCGCATTGATCATAAGATTTTTGAAATATTACGGCAATAAATTACGTAAGATTACGTATATATAATTCACTGATGTACTATAGTGTAAACTTAGGGAGCTGTCGTAAATTAGGTAATTTTCATCTTTTAAGAGGCTACCCCCACCCACCCACACCTGACACCTTATTAGCCAATCAAATTGCACAAAAAATTTATATATTAATTCATAAAAACTTTGATATTATATAACTTTTGATCTACTAAACTATTTTAGATGATTTAAATACCAAAATGATCCTCTCAAAGAGAGGATTCTAACAAGCCCAAAATATTAAAATCCAATTACTAGATCGTAAGATCAATCTAGATTTATATAATATTATATTATATTAAAATATTATATAATATTTATAGTAATACAAATTTATATTGATATTACGATCTAGTAATTGAAATTTAATAATTTTAGATTTGTTAGAATCCTCTCTTTGAGAGAATCATTTTGGTAGTTAAATCATCTAAATTGGTCCAGTAGATCAAAGTTAATTAATATTAAATTTATATAAAAATTTATAATTTAATTAAAAAATTTTTTATAATTTGGCTGAAATTAGATAATTCCGGCCAGAATTACAACTGATACATTGGCTAACCCACTCACCAAAAAAACACCTGATTTCTGTTAGCTTCTTTACGTCATTATTACCCTTAAGTAATACTTTAACTAATCGTAAGTTTTTTGCAAATTTATGCTTGTGTAAAAACTTGCAAAGGTTTACACAATTTTTTTTTGCTAATGTAAAACCCTTTTTTTATCAAAATAACCTATTTTGGGCATGCAATTTTACTTATATTTAAAGTTAAAACACATTTTTTTGCCCATTTACTAGGTAAAAAAATGGGGTCGAAGTTAGAAAAAAATTTTTTTTTAAAAAATTTTTTTAGAAAAAATTTTTTTTTATAACTTCGACCCATTTTTCACCTAGTAAATGGCTAAAAATGTGTTTTAACTTTAAATACAAGTAAAATTGCATGCTAAACAACTTTGCTTAAGCGCCCAAAGTAGGTTATCTTGATAAAAAAGAGGTTTTATATTTAAAATTCAAAAAATTTAACTTTATTACATAGGTAATCCATTTTTCTTACAAGGTAATTTACTTTGATTGCCTAAGTAAAGTTGTTCAGGGTATAATTTTACACATATTTATTATCTTAAAATTGTTAAATATTTGCTTTTGGTGCAGCTACATTTTTGTTTCGTACAAAATTGGCAAAATTTTAATTTAATTTTTTAAGCTCAATTTTTTCTTTACTCCTTGTTCAATATTCTTGAAAAATTTAATTTTAAGTTAATATATAGGGAAGAAACATTAAAGATTCAAAGCTTATAGTAATTTTATATATTTTTTTTATAAATTTATAAAGTGGATATGGGTGTTATGGTGCAGCTAAGTATTTTAGCTAATAATATATGATATATTGGTCAGATTTAATGATTTTGGTACTATTTGGATCATCTCATTAAGATGAATCGATTAGTACCAAACTCATTCAGTTCTAATTACCAGGTTATAAGGTATTGTTATTTAAAAAATACAAATTAAAAAGATAAATTATGACGAGAACTATGAATTAGAATTGAACAATTTTAATACCATTTGACTCATCTCATTGAGACGAATCGAATAGTACCAAAATCATATGATTTTGACTGATACTTCTTAATATATTATAATTTAACCAAAATAAGCTGCGCCAAGCAAATTTTAAAATTAACGTAAAATAATAAATAACTCTTGGTAGACTAGTCTGTTTTAGATAATTTTATATCCAAAATGTCCGCCTTAAATAGGCGATTCCAACAAGTCCAAACTCACTAAAATCTAATCATGGGATCATGAGATCACTAAGGTTTTTGTATTGTTTTAATGAAAATTTGATTAGCTAAACTTATTTATTTTCATCAAAATAATAATAAAACCTTAACGATCTCATGATCCTGTGAGGATTTTAGCGAGTTTGAGCTTGTTTAAATCGCCTCTTCAAGGCAGATATTTTGATGGTAAAATTATCAAAAACGGACTGTTCTAACTAGAGTTATTCATTATTTTATGTTAATTTTAAAATTTGTTTTGCACAGCTTATTTTGACTAAATTTTGATATCTTGAGAAGTATCAATCAGAATTACATAATTTTGGTACCATTCAATTTGTCTCGATGAAATGAGTCAAATAGTACCAAAATTATATGATTCTGATCGATGGTTCATAAAATATTGCTGTATACTATAATACTTCTATTACTATAATACTCATATCTACTTTAAATATTACTTTAATAGTAATATCTTATGATTCATTGGTTAGAATTCTATGATTTTGGTACTAATTAATTTGTCTCACTGAGACAAATCAATTGGTACCAAAATCGTAGAATTCTGATCAGTAGATCATAAGATATCAGTAGTGCAGCATAATTAGAAGTGCGCTATAATACCCATATTCACCTTATATAACAAAAAACTCAGTTATAAATAGTGTGACAAGTCGGTTGACTGTTATACAATTATTAGTCTATTTAGTATACTCTTTTTAAGCTCATCAAATCATATTCTTTTAATATTATACTATACAAAGTGCAAGCACATAGCAATAATAAATACAGTTAATCATCTCCAAACTGGTATGCATTGTAAACAGGTTTTGTATCAGATTTGGGAGAGTATCAGATCTAAAAAAGATCATGTAAAAGATCAATACAGATTGACTAATAAGATTTTAGTATTTAATGTAACAGATCATAATGAAATCCAGATTAAAATGAAATGATAGTATAAAATCTCAAAAACTAAATTTTTTTGGGGTACATTTTTTAGGTTAGGGGTTTAGAGTTAGGGTTAGTTTTAAAAAAAATTATAATAAACAAGTATTAATGGGTTTTAGAAGGCTAGCAGGTTAAGTATAGAATGTAGATTTCATTTTAAATTATGATCTGTGATATTTAATATACAAACTACATACCAGACTACATAATTTTGTATGTACCAATTATCATATGATATTTTACATTATATCATATAAATACAGTAAGTTTTATACAATTTGATTGGATATATTCATATAACACTATTGGGAACTTAGATATAAAGACTACTAGAAATCAGAAGTGGCAGATTATTGGGTATTAATTATAGAACAGATATGGTGAATTGATTTTTAACCAATTATAGCAGGTTATCAGTTTTGACAGGATTAGCTTAGGGAGGGTTGACTAGGACCCCGAAGAACTCTGATACAATTCAAATGATTCTAAAAAAGGAAATTTTACATAGAAATTCATCAAATGTTGTATTTTTATATAGTAAATTTTCAAAATTTGCTTTATTTTATACATCTATTTAGCTAACATACTGCTAAAATTATACAAACTCAGATCTGAGTTGTATCAGAATTCTTCGGGGTCCTGGTTAACTGTACAACAATAAAGCTAATGAACTTGCAAAAAACTACTTTTCTTTACCTATTTTAAAATTTTAGCACTATAATATTTACAACACCTTTTTTATTTTTATTTACAAAAAATATAATATTAACCAACAATATATTTTGCTTTAAAAATATTTGTAATATATAGGGTCCGTATTGGGCCAGGCTAAACCCATGGGTTTTAGGATTGGGCCGGGTTTGTGCACAGGTCGGGTCTAAATTTTAAAGTTTGTTTGTAAAATGGGCCGGGTTCGGATCGGGTTTATTAAATATTGGACCCGGGTTGGGTTTAGTAAATAGGCCCGGTACAGCCCAATAATACTCAGCAAAAAACTATATTATTTTTGCTATAGTTCCTATTGACTACAACCTATTATAGCTTTAGTTAGATATTATATACTAAAATAAAATACTTTTTTGGTATATATTAATCTTACTACTATATAGCTTAAAATTTTTTTTCTTTCAATTTTTTGAATTTTGTTAATCGAATATAAACATTGGTTTTGTTGGTTAATAATAAGAATTAAAGATAGAACATAATTAGAATTAGCTATATTTAGATGTTAGAATAGGATTAAATTAATTCAGTTTCATAATTTTATTGGTCGATATGCAAATCATCTACGACTTGCAATATCGCAGGCTGTGATGCTTAGCAAATTTCTTTTTTTTTATTTTATGTAATAAAACATTTTTGAAAATTTTTTTTTTGTTCTGATTCAAAATCGGGTTACCCGGGTTTGGGCTTAAATTTTCAAACCCATAATAAATTTGGGCGGGTTTTGGGCTGGGCTTACAAAATAATCATGCCCGGCCCGACCCGAACCTGTAACTTTTTATTCAGCCGAACTTGAACTTTGGGCTTGTAAAATATTTTGGATTTGGGTTTGGGCTTGGAGATACCCGACCCGGCCCAATACAGACCCTAGTAATATATATACTTTTGCTATGTGGTCCTTTTAAAATAGAATTTGAAATACAACTTGGTTATATTTTAATCATAACTATAAGTATACTTATAACTATACTAATTTTTAACTTTGTTTTTAAAAATCATTTTGAATTAAAACAATATCAACTCTTTCCAACAATCACTTGGACCAAATTTCCGACGGAAGAAACAATAAATTTTTGTTGGAGCGTGAGTAGAGTACACAGGACCTACGGTTTTTACAAAGATCAACTATTCACTATTATCTAGGGACTTCTTTGATATATTCGGCATGCAAGCCAAAAGCGTTTTGGTGCAAGATAACTGGCAGAAGGTGGCGCTCTTGTATGAAAAATTTTGGTAGAGTTATCATTTCCACTCTGTCGACAAAGTAACCTATAACAATATAACGGAAAACAGCAAAAAAATGAGTTTTTCAACAACACTCTCTTTTAAATTTTTTACAAGTGATTCCTTTGTACCATCTTTTTCATTTTCCTGCTGTTTTCCCAAAATTTTCAACAAAAAGTGGTGATTTGGTTTACCCCCTCCAAACAATTAGCAGTGTTTACTTTTCCAAATTCGGATGGACCTAGTAGAATGCAACCACGTGACATGTTTGTTTACAAATACGGTTTTGGTACTACTCTATGATATAGCTCAGTCAATGGTTTAGGGATATCCGAGGTTGGTCATATAGTCAGAAGAAAATATTAGTTAAGGTGTAGCTTTAAGTAGAGAAATACAATAGTTGTATATGTTATATAATTTTTACTTCAAACTACCACAGGCTATAATAGTGTTTTCCTCTTTCTTTTTTTATTAGTTTTTGTTTTCTTTTCATTAGACTAGCCTTCATGCTTTACCATGTGGATTTTTTTTTTTGTTTTTCTCCTCTATTTTTCTTTTTTTGTTCATTTTTCTTTTTGTATTTCTCATTTTCTTGGCTTTTGATCTTTTTTATATTTATCCCCTCTTTTTATTTGTCCTTAGTAAATTCCTTGTTAGTCAAAAGAATACGAGGGAGAGAAGAAGCCATTATAGTGTGGCACTTAGGCTAGTTTAATATAGCCTCTAGTTTTTAGCTCTGTCTTCAAATTAGTGCGGCAGGTTGTACTTGAGCACCTTTAAGGCAGCCAGGTAATGTTAGATTTGCAAATTAGAAGTAAACAAGTGTATTAATGTAGCAATATACTTAGTATCTTAATAAAATACTAGCGAAACTGCCTAAGTGAAAAAAATAAAATAAAATAAAATTTTGAATTAAATGCATGCTATATATACTTTTTACCCTTTTCTATTTTTTCTCTACAAACCCTTCTCTTTATTTATCCTACTTGTACTATATACAATCAAATAGATCACCAACTCCACTAGCTACTTTGTTTAGATTTAACAATATATCAACTATTATCCAAAACACAATCAAAAACTTTTTCTTTTCAGGCTTATCAAATATATTATCCACTAAACTATAGCAACTATGGTATACAATAATCTTATAACATACTGCTTCTCTTTTATACAATTTATATCTTTAATACTACAACCTTTTATACTACAATTCAAAGCTTTATTTCTATATCACTTATTAATATTGTATTTTAATATATCTCTTACAAAAATGCATTTAATATTATTTTTAAACTTATTTTACAAAAAATCTATAAATAGTTATAGAAACTATGCTATAAAACTCACATACTGTAAATCTTTACAAAACCTATTAGGGGACTTCCAGAAATTAGCTGATTTTAGAGAAAGTAGGTGGGCCAGCTAAAGTATCAGGTATAGTTTCTGGGCAAAATTTTATAATTCTGACCAAAGTTACAGAATTATTTTTGACTAAAATTATAAATTTATTAACAATACATATGGGCGGATTTGACTCCAAATCGATTATGTGATAATTGGGTTAGAAACATTATATCGTTAATACTGTAAATATATTTAATATATAAAATTGACATAAATTTATCACACGAAGAATAATTTTTAAAGCTTTTAATAATACAGTATATAATTCAAAGAAATATAATAAATTTATTAATAAAAATAAATAGTAGGTCTAATTTAAAAAACATGACTAGAATCCTCTCATTAAGAGGATCATTTTGGTAGTTAAATCATCAAAATTGGCCTAGTAGATCAAAAGTTATAGATAATTTAGCTACCAAAATGTTCATCTCGATAAGATAATTCTAACAAGTACAAAATCGCTAAAATCCAATTACAGGATCCAGAGAATGCTCAAGCTTTGTGTGATTTTAATAGTATTTTTTGAATTACTATAAAAACACCTTTAATATTGAATAACTTGTGATAGGACCCCGGACATCTCTCATATAGGTTATAACTGGATTTTGGCCAATTTTGATCTAATTTGCTGAAAACGACAAAATCTATTTATTTAAATAACTTTTGATCCAGTAATCAGAATTGAATGAACGTTTTTTTGTTAGATGCGCCTCACTGAGAGCTTCATTTTAAAAAAAAGTTCATTCAAATTGGACCACTGGATGCCAAGATAATTGCCAAAAACTGATTTTTTGCTTTTCAAATTTTGGGGTTTTTGCTGAAATGCGTAATGTATGACCTCTGTACTACATGTCCGGGGTCCTCTTGTGATCTACTAATCCGTTTTGGGTGATTTAGCCACCAAAATGATCACCTTGATGCGACGATTCTAACAAGTCCAAAATTATTCAGCCCTGATTACAAGAACCTGAGATCGTTAAAAATCAGTATGATATAGACAATCAACTAAGAAATAGGTTTTACATATAAAAACCCATTTCTCAATTGATTGTCTACATTATACTGATTCTTAATGATTTCAGGTTTTTGTGATCAGGGTTGAATTATTTAGAGCTTGTTAGAATTATCGCATCGAGGCAATCATTTTGGTGACCAAATCACTCAAAACGGATCAGTAGTTCATAATGTTAAAGGCATTTTCATAGTAATTCGAAAAAATACTACTAAAATTGCACAAAACTTGGGCATTCTCTGGATTCTGTGATTGGATTTTAGTGATTTTGTGCTCATTAGAATCATTTCATCAAAATGAACATTTTGGTAGCTAAATTATCCTAATTGGGCTAATAGATTAAGAAATATTAGCAATTTCGTGAATCAGCCCATATGTTATTGCAAAGTAATAAATACAGGCACAATTTGTTTTATATCTCCTATACTACTATAAGCTTCAACTGATCAAAAGGATTTGGGCAATTGCAAAACAAAAAGTTGCAAAGACTAGTTCATATCCAAACCTGCTTTTTATTTGAAACAAATTATTTGAAATATTTACTAAAAAGGTCAGTTCTAAAACTATCACAGATCTTTGGTGAAAATTATTACCAGAACAAAGAAATATAAAAAATATAGGGGTAAAAAAAGGGACAAATTTTTTCTAAGTAAAAGTTTTCTTGACTTTAAGCTTAAATATCTTAACAACTATCTTAATAAATTTAATAAATTATTTTTTATTTTAATTCTATATAATTTCAAGATTGAAATAAAAAAATTTTTAGCAAATATGATTAAATATTTGTCAAGATATTTTAGTTTAAA
Organism: Gigaspora rosea; assembly: GCA_003550325.1. Taxonomy (NCBI): domain Eukaryota; kingdom Fungi; phylum Glomeromycota; class Glomeromycetes; order Diversisporales; family Gigasporaceae; genus Gigaspora; species Gigaspora rosea. The sequence continues at coordinate 177,901 of QKWP01000824.1, forward strand.
AATTAAAAAAATTTTACTAAAAATGATTTGTTCCTTTTTTACTGACTCACTCCCATATGATGAATATGTTATATTGATTGAAATTGATAACAAAAATCTCACAACTCTTTCCAACGATTTCTCAAACCAACAATCACTGAAGGACCTGCAACAAAGTGTTTAGTTAGTATAGAAAATAACATACAAAACTTCTTAGCAACTGGGACTAGTAGTTGCAAGCTTGATAAGTCTTTAGATTATTTGAAGAACTAAAATAGAGTTAAAAAAGAACTCTTTTTGGATTTGTGGCTTTTTGGTGAAAGTCTATAGAACTATCAAACAAGTAGTTAGTAAATACCAGAAGTACATATCAAGAACTTGTGGAAGCATAGTAGAAGCAAGCACTTGATTTTTATACTATTCTATACTTTGCAAACTCTCATACTCTCTCTATGTTAGTTTGTCAGCATCTCACATGGCTTTTCGCAAAATTTTTACCAAAAAGTGAGAATTTCAGCATACCCTCTCCAAAAGATCGATATTGTTTACCGGTCCCAAAATAGAAACTAAAGTCACGAGAAGTCATGAGAAATCACAACACACAGCTGTCAATGTGTTTACATGTATCACAATGATTGATAGACAAGGGCTTCTAAAAAAGTTTTGATTGGTATATTTTGACCTCTTAGTATACTTTTTCCCTTAGGTTTTTTACTCTAAATACAGTATTAAAATCTTAGTTAGTACTGTATAATTTTTATGAGCATAGTATAGACTTTAATTATATTATTATCTAGATCTGTTTTTCCTTTCTCTTTTGTTTTTTCTTTTTGTCATTTTCTTTTCTTTTTTTTTGTTTTTTTTCTCTTTTTTTTACCTCCTTTTATATTTGTTTTCTATTATATCTGTTTTTACTTTCCCACTTTTTCATGCTATTTGTGAAGAAAGAAAAATTTAAAGAAAAAAAAAGCGATTTTAATATGGTATACAATGGCAGTATCGGTGATGGTTAGTTGTATATTGTACCAAACTTTAAGCAAGTTCAGGCTCCGACTTGAAATGAAAGATTGTTATAATGGATCGATTTGAGTACTTAGTACTTGGATAGTTTCTTTTTCGTAGAGATATATAATTAATCATTGGCAGCAACGATTATTTTTATTTCATTAATAAAAAGAAGCAGGATCGCTGAATTTAAAAAAAAATAAAAAAAAAGATAACAAAGATCTCAAAATTGAGAAAATTATTTTCTAATAAAATTTTTTTCAATAAAAATTTTAATAAAAATTATATTAAAATAAACTTAAAAACCAAAGCAATAAATTAAAATTTAAAATTTTAAATACTTATATTAACTTTTTTAAAAAATTTTTATTAATACCTATTAGTATATCTATATTTTTGTACCAGCCTATATAATACTTTGGCAGAACTTAACTTTGTGCAATATTATATAATTTTTATAGTTTAGTGTAGTAATATAATATCTTTTTTCTTTATGTTTTTTATATTATTTAGATTAGTTTTTATCATTAGTTTAAAATTTTTTTGTCTTTCTTATCTTTTTGTTATTATTTTGTTTATATTTGGGTTTTGTTTAGATTCTGTAGTTTATTTACCCTTTTTATTTTTTCTTATATGTTATTTTTTATTTTGCTTTTCTATATAATTGGTTTTTGAATAGTAATATTCCTACCATGGATGATAGGGCTAACAACATTTATTTACTTTATTCATAAAGTGGTAGACAGATCACATCTAGATGCTTTTAAAGTAACTGGATAATATCATATTTGCAATATGTTAGAAGGTTAGGCTATTATTATATAATGGATATTTATCTTTTATTTTAATAAAAATATTGGCAAGACTGTCAAAGAGTTAAAAAAAAAATAAAAAATAAAATATTTCAAAAATTTTTTTTTAAATGTTAAAGATGAGACCTTGCTTTATCTTTATTAAATTTAATAAAAACTTTTTACAATAATAAAAGAAAATTTATTTTTTTATAAATCTAATGCTAAGAATAAAAACTCAGACATATATTTAAGTAAACCTAAATACTTATCTGCAGCCTAAACCTAATAATATTTCAAATTTAAAAGTATTTGTATCTAATTATTATATAAAAATAATTAAATTATTAGTTAAATGCTAAATAAAATTAAGAAAAATAATGGTTATAATCTAATTTTTTAATAAAGTAACTAATACAATTACAAGACTTTTTGTCTTATTTCAATAAATATAATTATATTATTAAAAAAAAAGCAAAAAAAAACTTCAAATAGTAACTGGAACCATTTCTTTTATTTTATACTAATGTATATAAACCCATATTAAAATTGTTGATAATAAATGAATTCTTTATAATATTCTTTTAAATTTCAATTCTTTCATCATAACAATAATTAGCATTATATATTTTATTGGTGTCTCATTACTACTAATTTTTGATAATAAATATCTTATACTTTTCAACTCCAATTCTATCTCTATAACAGTTACCAATGCATATATTTTACTAGTACTCCTTATTTTATATCATTCTTTTTAATTCCAATTTTTCATCATAACATAACCAGCATATGTATTTCACTAGCATGTCTTATTACTGCTAATGTTTGATAATAAATATTTTATACTTTTTAACTCCAATTATATTTCTATAACATTATTGGTGTATTCTTTTCAATCCCAATTCTTTTATTATATGGTATTTCACTAGCATGCTCATTACTACCGATTTGATAATAAATGTCTTATGCTTTTCAACACCAATTCCATTTATAGAACAGTTACTAGCGCATATATTGTATCCACTAGCGTGTCACATTTAATGTTCATTATTTTCAATTCTAATTCTTTCATTATAACAATAACCAACATTATGTATTTCACTAGCATGCTCCATTACTACAGATTTTGATAATAAATGTCTTACATTTTTTAACACCAATTTATAACAGCAATTATTCCATTAACTTGCCTCATTTCATATTCATCCTTATTAACTCTAATTTCATCTTGATAACTATTTTAAGAGTAAATATTCACTAGCATGCTTAGTTTCTGTTGATTTTTGGCAATAAATACGAATTTTTGATCCTATGATAGTATATTAATAATGTGTCGTCATCCATTTTTAAATGAAAGATCTTTTTCAGTTTTTAATTCGTTAAGGATTCTAAGCTTATTATTAGAGAAAGAAAGACTCAATGTGTTACATTATAATACAAATATACGGTAAATTGTAACGCTATAGGGCCACTATAGAGACGAAAATTACAATTAGTCTTTTTTTCTTATAAAATGAGCATATAATAAAATTGTTACACGCGTCACCAGTCTAAAAAAAATTTTGCTATTAGCGCTAGGGTTAGGGTTTGGGTATTTTTTATGTTACACCTGATCTTGAGTTTTAATTTGACCAGATAGCGAAATTTTTTAGAGTGATCAGATAACTTTTGTAACACTATCTGCTATGCACTAAAATTAAAAGTCAGAAACAAAGCAATTAACAACAATAATATTAATAAATAAAAAAATCTTTTAAATTAATAATATTAAATGACTTTTTTGTATTCAGAAACCAAATTAGATAATAATATTAGTTGTTCTTTTAGAATACGTGATTAATTAATTATAAATTATAACTATGATATATATTATTTATTGATATTCTTCTTTATCTATTGTTTCCTGTACTATTTATTAGACAAATTTATTTATCACAAGTATAATTTAAACCAAAGTTTCGAAGTTTAAGATAATAATAAATTTATTAAATTATATTCAAAAAAAAAAAAAACTAATAATAATAATAATAAATTTTAATTCGAAGGCTAAAAAAACTTTAAAGACTATAATATCTATAGTATATAAAATGCAAGAAAAAAAAAAAAAGGTACGAACGTAGGTACAGTACGTACTGACGTACAGTACGCACAGTACAGTACAACTTTGTAAATCTAGCAGCGTATGCATCATGATGATGCAATAATTTCTATAAGAAAATAGATTCATAATAGATGATGGGCATCTTAACTGATACACTTTCTATAAATTAAGGGACAAATTTATTTGATACATTATGCATAAATATTTGTAATACAATACTTTAAAAAAAAATGAATAAGAAATCCTGATTAGTGTTATTATTATTAAAGATAACTTAGCATTAGTTAATTATTCAATAATCGTGCAATACGTAACAACAAACAATTTTATCGTTAAAAATGAATAATACGGATAATAATATCAGCAGCTAATAAAATAACGGTACGTTTATTTAACTAAAATTAGAAATTTACAAATTTATCAAAAAAAAAAAGGTTTGTGCTAACGCTAATTACCGGTTTATCGTTATATATTATAACGAAAAAAAAAAAGAATTTGGCACAGTAATAATGACAAGTAAAATAAAGGAATTTGTTTACTAATCACATGATTGCGAGCAATTTCATTTAAAAATGAAAGATTAAATTTATATTTTCACCACATGAAACATCAATGCGATAGTACTGAACGTACTGTACGTACGTACGTACGTACATACATACGATACATACGATTCATACGATAATACGATACATACGGTACATCGATACATACAGTACATATAAGATACATACGATACATTCGTAACTATCACGGAAATTCATTTACCCAAAATGAAAATAAAGCATTTACGTAAATGTGTACTTACGTACAGTACACGTACGTACGTAGGTATGTAAGTATCTTGTATGTATGTATTTATGTATGTACGTATGAAATTTATTATTTAAATCTGCAAAGGAATACAAATAAAAAAGCAGATATAATTTTAATTGAACAACGATAACCAAATTAGTAGAAAAAAATTTTTAATTAATCACATGATTATCGATATACAGGAAATTTCAAGGGCAAAAAAAAAAATAAACGAAAATAGAATAAATAGAGTAAATTAAAAAAGACATAAAGTTACCAATAAAAAAAAAGAGAAAAAGACAAGGAAAAGTAATACAAATCTAAACTTTGTAAAACCAATATTATTGTTTACCATTGACAATGAAAAAAAAAAAAAGGCGGCATAGACCATACCATGAATTGCATTAGCAGGTAAGTCGGGAGAGGGAGGGGGAGGGGGGAATCAAAAAGGTCATGAGAAAACCAAAAGAAAAAAAAGATTTGTTATATTGCGCAGGGCGACATTTTTATCTGCAAATGGAATAGGGAAAACAGAATTCAGATGCCAATAATAGAATGTAACGTCTTTGAAGAAATAAAGAAAAAATTAAAAAGGAAGTTAATTGAAAAAAATAATAAAAATAATAATCAAAAAATAGCCACAGGAAAATTTTTTGAAACAAAAAAAAAGTATTTTAGTAAACTAACCTTAATAGTAAGATAGCGGAGTAGTAAAATGACAGCGCCTCATTTAGGAATTAGGCGTGTGAAGAAAATTAGATAAGTGAAAATGCATGGGATATGATCGTGGCTTTTCAGTCACAAGACCATATCTATTGGATAATCAAATGCAAAAGTATTGTTGATTGTTTAGAAAAGGGGAGAAAATATAGCGCCCTTTAAGATCCTTTAAGATGTAAAAAGTCACACAACAGTACATCAAACAGGTACAACAACAAGTAGACACACAACCTACATTTACTTTTTATTTACTTTTTATATTACACAAAAATTATCTTGCATTTCGCACTGGGTCAAAAGCATAAATAGATAAAATAAAATAAAATAAAGATAAATTGTTTTTCACAATACAAAATAAACAACGATAGATGCATAAAAATGATCTACACCTTTATCTTCCCTGATTGGTTCTATCTTTAAATAAACAAGTAATCTGATAAATAAATTCCCTGGAAAATTCAATCTTTTTTGAGTATATTTTTAAACAAGATTGTAAGAAGTACAACGCACGTATCCGATACAGGTAGTATATATAAAGTATGATTGAAATATATCTCTGCGTACATGCGTAAGTATGTACTATTAAAGTATTACTGTATTTATTTATCATTAATTTACTATATTGACTATATTGATACAAAAAAAAAAAAACTAAAACTATATTACTTTTATTGATACAATTATAGTATCATATATTGCATATAAATTATATAAATTGCATATAAATTGCATATAAATTGCATATAAATTTGCATATAAATTTGCATATAAATTTGCATATAAAATTGCATATAAAATTGCATTTATTGCATATATTGTTATTGTAATAAAATTTTATCCAATAAAAAATCAAGTTTTTACAGCATTACTGTATTACCGTATATTACTTACTATTACTTACTATTACTTACTGTAAAAAAACGCCCCATGTTTTCCATATAAATTATTTCTTCAGTTCACACACAAACATATTGATTGCATCGTTTCACGGATCAACAAATCTATGCGCCGTGACTTTTTGGTGAAACTACCAATCGGAGTTCAATTTATTTGTAATCATTTAAAATATGTGTATGTGTGTGTGTGTGTGTGTGTGTGTGTCAAAAAAAAATACTATTATCTTTTTTTGTTTTACATTACGGGGGAAATTTGCCAATGCACAAACACGTTGCTGCAATTGAACGTTAATCATCTTTACTTTCTCGTAATCAGGTTTTTTTATTCTCTATAATATAAAAATAATAAATTAAATAAAATAAATAAAATTTTATAAAAAGGCTTTATACGACTTTATGTTTTGTTAAAACAAATACGTTGTATTTTATTTCAAGAATTATCAAAGAACATTAAATAATAAAGATAAAAGATGGGAGAATTAAATAATCAAAATAATAAAGTGTATGTATTTTTTTTAATTATTTCTCCCAACAATCAAAACATATGTTATTTTCTTTAATAATAATTTTTTTTTAAATTTTTTTAAATTATTATTGATTAGTCGTAAATCGCGTAAAAATAGTAGTAAATCTATTAGTTCCAATTCAAAAAGTAAAAAAAAATTAACTTCACCTAAAGTGATCAATCAAGAAATAACACCTATAACTAATGTAACGACTCTTGTCGAATCACCAAAACCGATCACACCAATTGAAGAGGATCCACCTAATGACTTACCTATACCTGTTGATGTACCTAATGTACCTATTAAAGAAACTGAACAAATTTTATCCCCAATTCTTACTACACCAAAGATAAAATTATCTCCAATTATTCCTAGACAAACACTTTCAAAATCAATAAATGATGTTCTTTCTCTTATTTCTAAACCTACCAGCATGATCGACATTCCTTTAGAAATATTTAGTTATATATGCGCGTATCTGCCACCTGATGATTTATTATCATTAGTTTTGGTTTGTCAAACATTCAGGAGGTTGTTATGCGATCCTGTCTCACCTGTTACTCAATCGATCTGGAGAACTTCTCGTGAAAATTTTTTACCTCATTTACAATTACCTCCTCCACCTGGTATGGATGAAAAAGAATATATTGTACTTAGACAATTAAGAAAAGGTTGTCAATTTTGTCAAGAACGTGAAACTGGTTTCGTTAAAGTTTATTGGCAATTCAGAGTTAGATGTTGTGAAATGTGTTTAGATGAACGAACTACAAGGTAAATATTTTTTTTTCACGTGAATAATTTTTATATGAATCTTGTTATACATATTGTCTATCATATATTATACATATGAAAAAATTATGAAAAAAATGTTGTTATACGTACCCTTTACATACCCTTTACATACCTTTTACATACCTTTTCATACCTTTTACATACCTTTTCATACCTTTTACATACCTTTTACATAATTTTTTTGTTATACACAATGTTGTTATACATGAATGTTGTCATAAACAATGCATTTCTATTTTTCCTTATTAGACGTGATACACTCTATATTAATTGGTGTGTTCCAGATGAAGTACTTAGTACCCTGCCTTTTATTTTTCGTGGTGCATCTCAAGTTTATTGGACAAAAGATGTTATTGCTACTATGCATGAATATTCAAATATCAGTGATGATGATTTACTAATTTGGTTTGATCAGCGTCGAACAATAGCAAATAATATAATGAATGTAGCTCCAGATTATGAACGTGAAGAAAATGATGAACTGCAATCAAGTACGTATATGTGATGACATTTTGTTATTTATTTATTTTTGTATTATTATTTACGTTGTACTAATATAATTTTATCCAATTATTTATTAATCTATTATTCAATTTTTTTATTATCAAACTATTATTATTATTTATCTATTATCAAAAAAACTATTATCCTTTATTTATGCAGATTTAATGTTTACAAATCAGATCATTAATCCGATTTCTATAAACCCAATGCTTTTATCAAATTCTGTTCAACAATTACCTTCTCAATTAAATCGTTTTCAATATTTAGTTCCTCCTCAATTTAATACTGCTATACCTTATAATCGTTCTCATTTTATGTTTACTCCTCATCAACAACAAATTTATTCGCAATTTTTTCCACGTATTAATCGACAACCCATTACTCATTACCCAATAGGTTTAATCCCTCAATCTCGTCTCCTTTAAAAATATATATATATATATATCTTTGCATTTTTAATATTCATGTTGTTTTCCCAAAAATGTACATATCTCTGTGGAATTTCAACTTAAACAAATCTGTCAATACATAATAATGCACTAACTTTTTTTTGTTATTATTAAAAATGCTTTTTTACTATCTTTACTGTTATTCTGTTGTACTGCTGTACTACTGTCTGCTGCACTGCTATTCTGTAATGTCTTGAAAATTTTCTATATTTAGAATTCTGTCGTGCGTGCGTACCTTACATATCGATATCTGATTATTCATACTATATCTAATATGTACTGTATTCCGATACTATACTATACATACATACATACATGCATACATACATACGTACATACATGCATACATGCATACATGCATACATCTGTACATATTTGCTTGCTTGCATATTCCTGTAAGGACCTTATTTCTTGTGATAACCTTGTGATCACTGATCGTTTATCATTGATCATTGACATTATTTGCAAATATAATATCAGGAGATTTATGACAAAGCATCCTTTTTCTTATTTATTTGATCCTGATTATGTAATACATTGCAGAATAATCTATATGTGCGTAGAATTTTCCTTTTTTAATATTCTTTTCCGATTTAAAAAAAAAAATTGATTGACAAAAAAAAATTAATTAAAATTGTTTCATTTTCATAATTACGTGTAAAAAAAAAATTTACTATGATTTGTATAAATTTATATTAATATCGATATACAATATGTTTTCTTAATAAAGTTATTACAATACAATTACAAAAATAATTCTATATACATCATATATATGTAAATTTGTAATTTTGGTCTAGAATTTCTCAAATTTACTTTCGTACTTACTTACATACATATTGATTAGTCCTTTTCAATTATAACGATAGAAGTTAAATATTATTTTTATTGTATGTACGTCGTAACGTACATACTTACGTATTTTACAATAATAATACAAGATTTTTTGTTCGAGATCTAGATCTAATGCATCTACTTTTACTATATTTATCTTTTAAGATACAAAAAAAACTTGTTATCATTTAGATTTTAAATCCTGTTGAAATACATTTTTTATATACTTATCTTTTAATAATTAAATTAGTGGAGTTGGTGGTGTAGATGTTTTAACAAGTATATACATATGTACGTACTGTACGTACGTACGTACGTAAATAAATACATAATGATAAATAAATAAATGAATATAAATGAATACGTATTAATTTTTAATATTGTAATAACAGAATAACGTAGCGATAATAATACATGGGCTCTATTAAATTTCACATGCAATTTGAATATTGTACAAATATATTAAAAATAAATATAGTTTATTTTTGGGAGTATTACGTCGGGCATTAGCGTTAGCGATTAAGAAGATAAGTTACACACGATATGTACTACTTTTTTTGAAATACTGTCGCAATATTATGTGTTTATTAAAATATCTAATTATTTTTTTTTTTTGCAAAATATAGATCTACTCTTATTATTACCCTTATTATTTATAGTTTTTTAATTACACAAGATTTTAATTTTTTTATACTATATAAATGTTTATTATTACTATATTGCATAGTATAAACCTATTTTTGAATTTTTTGAATTATAAATTTTATACAGTATATATATATCTGATATAGTATATATATATATAATATTATATTTCTGTATTTTTTATATCTATTTTAATTATACAATATATAATATTAATTAAAAAGTATTGCTAATTTTAATCTAGAGTAATATAATCTAATTATATAATAGCTCAAAAATTTTATTATAAAAATTGTCTTTATGCTACTAAATAAAAATGCTTAGTATTAAATTTTATCTATATATAAATTTTTTTAATTCTAATTTAACTCATTATTAAAATGAGTTTTATTTTTAATTAAAAAGTTATTAAATTAATATATATATTGTATATTAAAAAATTAAAAATTATTTTAAATATTTTAGAATTTAATATATATTATTTCTTAAACTATCAAGCATTTATATTTGGATTCTTAAATTTTTTGATCTATTTTGTACAATTTTATTAAACTATTCCTGAATCCAAATAAAAGCATACTATATGCTAGTTGCTATATAGCTCTTATCTTGTAAAATTACTTTTATAATACTCTCAAAATCAACTATACAAAGTTGATTATAATTATATATAAGGATAAAATTATTTTGGGTTTTGAAACCCAAAATTAAAATTTGGTTCTAAAATTGGTTTTAATCTATTTTACTTAAACAAACAATTTTTTGATACTTTTTTTATTAAATAAATAAAATTATAAAAAATATAAATATATAAATTTTATTTGCTCTTTTTTATAAAAATTTTCAAATTGTTTTAATAAAATAGGCCTTTTCAAAAATTAATTTTGGTAATATATAATTATAATTATAAGCCTTATTAGTTATATTTAATTTAAATAAGAACTCTATATATAACAAATATAAAAATTTTTTACAGTTGTTATATATAGATTTTTTCTAATACAATTTTAAAATTAGTTAATTGCCAATCCAGATAAGATCGGCAATATTTCTATATTTAGAATTAGGGCACAACAAATATATAAACAAGGTAGTACAAAATCTGGATCTGGCCTGTTGTAATATAGTAACTTTTAGACAAGAAACTATATCACTTGACTTAACATGTAAGAGAGTAAGAAATGTGTATAATATCAAAAAAGTCAATAATAAAAGACAATAAATCCAAGGTTAATAATACTAAAGAAAATAATATGTTGACAAAAGTAAAAGAGAATAATAATTCAACCAAATAAATTAATAACCAACAAAATAAAGGTCCTTTATATGATAGATAAAGGATCAAAGAATATAAAGGCGATGGCTTTATATTTTAAAGGATAATATCAGTTTATTAAATATAAGATTTTTAAGTACAAATATTTTTATAAAGGAAAAGAATTAAAGGACAGAACCTGCTTTGACTTGAGAGAAAAAGCAGGGTTTATATATTTGTAAAAACCTAAGATTTTCTCTATAATGAGATATAATAGCGAGTTATGATAACGAGTTATGATAACGAGATATAATAACGAGTTATAATAATGAGATATAATAATGAGTTATAATAACGAGTTATAATAACGAGTTATAATAACGAGTTATAATAACGAGTTATGATAACGAAATATGATAACGAGTTATTAATGAAAATAACTCCTTTTTGAGAACGGAGAAAAGTTTTTCTAATAAAATTAATACTATAGATTGATTACTTTGATAAAATTTATACTATTCTTACTATTTTTATGATATTTTCCTAATACTAATATTTTAAAATGATACTAAAATTATACAAATATAACACTATTCCCTTCTTCAAAAATTTTGCTCCGCAAAATTTAAGAAGTTAGTAATAGTAAAAAAATAATACTAATAGTAAATAAAAATAATAGATATTTATGAAATTAATAATAATAAATAAAGATATATATATAGTATAGGATTTTGACCAATCAGATTGTTGTATTCATCAACGTGATTTGATTTTTCTTGTTATATTATGGGCTGCATGTCACAATGCATACATTTTCGCTTTCACTCAGAATTTTCTTTTTATAAAATTTCATTGTAATAATTGTTCAAATTGTGTTGGTGATAATTTTTCAATATCTGTAATATAAATTTCTAGCGAATTATATAATTTATTGAGACCATATTTTTGAAATAATTTGTATGTTCAGTTTGTCCAAATTTTCATGCAGTCTGTTTTGTTCCTTCCGAATTTTTCTAAAAGTGTTCTTTTAAAATTTCTTATTGTTTGTTCTTGGTCTCTATGTTCGTCAAAAAGTTTGCCTAGATAGTAAGCAGCTTCGAGTCTAGGAATTCTTTTAATTTACTTTTTCCTAACCTTTCAATAGTTCTTATAATTTCGTTAAAGATAATTATCTCATTGTTGCCAGAGAAAGGTGAGATGAATACATTATTCGTTTCAGAATTTCAACTCAAATCTCTTGTTATTTTGGCAATTTCTGGTCTATTTTCATTAATTAAGTTTGCTTTGTTATTCTGAATAGTAGAATTATCTTTGTTAGAATAAGTTGTATTGACTTCAATTAAAGCTTCTTGGGTATTTATCATGTCGATATTTTCAAATAATCCTTTACAATTTAGTTCAGATAAGACTTCTGTATTTTCATTGAAAGTAGGAAATATGGATTCATCTTCTAAAGGTGTACCAAGAATGTTTTCTAAGAATTCTCTAATATCTTCAGCAATTTGGTTATTATTATTGACGAAGATAATATTTCTTTTTGTTATTTTTAATTCAATGTTTTCGAAAGATTTTCTTCTCCATTCGTTTAGAAAATTATAGAATCCCGTAATTGATTCTATAGAAAAATTTGTTAAAATTAAATCTTTTAATTCTATTACGTTCATAATGAAAAATGTTATAAAAAGATTTTTAGGGTTTGAGGAATTTAAAATGAATTTTGAAACAAGGTGTATATTTATAAAAATTTTAGTTGTGCGATCGACTACTTGTATTAAGGTCTTGTGTGATGATAATCTGAGGTACTGGAAGATCTTTAATTTTTGTCATGGTACAATTTTAGTCTATCACCATGAACTGGGTCTTTCACTTTTTTACCATCCAAAGTTTGTAGTTTGTAAACTTCAAAATTTAATATATTATGGATTATGTATGGTCCCATAAATTGTTCTTCTAATTTAGCAGAAAAAATATTTTTAAGAAATGATTTGGCAACTAGAACTTTGTTACCAATTTTTAATTTATCATGTTTGATGTATTTGTCATGATGTTTTTGTTGATTTTGTTGTGCCGCTTGTATATTTTCTAGAGCTTCATTTTGTTGTTTAATTAAAACATCTTCTATTTTGAACGTTCTTTTTAATAAAGCTTCGTGGAATAGTAAATCTTCTTCATAGTAAGATTCTACTATTATTTCTATTGGTAATTTGGCTTCATATCTATAAATAAGAGAAAATAGAGTAAACTTAGTAGTACTATGCTTCATGGTTCTATAAGCTAACAATACTGAAGGTAGAATTTCATTACATTCTTTGTATTTATAACTTGTAATTTTAGCAAGGGCTTTACCAATAGTTCTATTAAATCATTCAATCATCCCATTCATTTGAGGTCGGTATGCTGATGATTTATGATGTTTTATTTGAAGATTTTGGCATAATTCTTTTATTACTTCACTTATAAAATTGGATCCTCAGTCAGAAAGTAATATGGTAGGGGTCCCATGTTGACAAACAATATCTTCATAAATAAATTTAGCTACATTTGTAGCTTTTATATCTGCTACGGCTCTTGCTTCCAGCCATTTTGTTAAATAATCTATTGCAACAATTATATACCTGTTGCCTTGTTTAGTGGGTAGTAAAGGTCCTTTAATATCAATGGAATGGATATTTAACTTCTAGAGGTTGTAGATTTTGTCGTTGTATTTCATGTCCTCTATGTTGGCAAATATCACATATTTGAACATACTCCTTAATATCATTGTACATGATAGGCCAAAAGTATTGTTCTTTGATTTTATTATAAGTAGTACTAATTCCTAAATGTACTCCTTGTTCATCATGTAATATATATAGGATGAGGTATTTTTGATCATGTTTGATTACTCTTTGAGGTTTTCTTTATTTCGTCGATATAGTTTATTATTTACAATAAAGTAGTTTTTAGCTTCTTTTTGGATTCGAGATTTTTCCTGTTTAGTGGCGTCCTTGTCAAATTGTAGAGTAGAGAGGTATTGATATAGCTGATTATATTGTTTTTTATCTATTGTCTTTTAAATATTCAGGTAGGCATGAGAGAAAATCAGCATTTTTATTCCGGCTACCAGTTCGATATTTAATATCAAACTGATATTCTTGTAGGGTTAATCTCCATCGTGTAATCCTTTTGTTATCATTGATTGTACATGAATTAAGTAACCATTGTAAGGCTTTATGATCAGTAATTAAAGTAAATCTCGTTCCATAAATGTAATGACGAAAATATTTTACGGCCCAAATAACTGCTAAACATTCAAGTTCGACGGTACTATAATTTTGTTCAGCAGGGGTTAAAGTTCGACTGGCATAAGCAATTACATGCTCTCGACCATTTTTAATTTGGGATAGGACTGCACCAAGTCCTTGATAAGAAGCATCAGTAAATAAAATAAAAGGTTCAGAGTAATCGGGTTATTGTAGAATAGGTGATTGGGTTAAGCACTGTTTAAGCCAATCAAATACTTTTTGTTGTGGTTCATCCCATTTAAATTCTTCATCTTTCTTAAGTAATTTGAGTAAAGGTCCAGCCTTTTTAGAAAATCCTTCTATAAATCGGCGATCGTATGATGCTAAGCCTAGAAAGGCTCTAAGTTGTGAGATATTTTTCGGAGGTGGAAGTTTATCGAGTTTATTAACCTTTTGGGGATCAGGTTTAATTCCTTCAGTTCCAACTATATGGCCAAGAAATTGCATTTCATTGGTACAGAAATGGCATTTCTCTGGGTTTATTCTAAGGTTGGCGTCCTTAATAAGATTAAATACTTTCTGAATATTTTTTATATGTTGTTCAAATGTTTCAGAATAAATATTAACGTCATCAATGTATACCATAGCTTTCTTCTATAATACAGGTTGTAGAACAATGTCCATGAGTCTTTGAAATATAGAAGGGGCATTGCAGAGTCCAAATGGCATTACATTGAACTCATAAAGACCAAATTTTGTTATAAAAGTGGTCTTTTCTTTGTCTTCTTCTTTTACTTCTACTTGCCAATATCTGGAAGTTAAATCAAGAGAAGTAAACCATTTAGCATTTCCAAGATTATTCAACATTTCATCAATTCTTGGTAAAGGGTAAGTGTCCTTTTTAGTTGTACTATTCAACTTTCTAAAATCAACACAAAATCGTAGCTTTCCATTTTTTTTTTTGACTAGAACAACCGGGGAACTTCAAGGACTTTCTGATTTTCAAATTATACCATCTTTTTCCATTATTTCAATTTCTTTTTGGATGTGATCTTGTTCAACAGGAGAGGCTCTATATGCCCTTTGTTTGATAGAATACGAATCACCAGTATTTATACTATAATATACGACATTAGTTTTTCGAAGTTCGGAGAATTTAGTGGCGAATATATCTGAATTTTCTAGTAATAATCGAGTTATATCTTCTTTTTGTTGTTCATTGAGATTATGTCAATAAATGTTGATTTATCTTCAGTAATGGGAATAGAAATCTTCTGGCCTTCTTTCTTTTTATCTTTTATTTCTTTGATTTCTGGTTGTATTAATTTGAATATTTCATCTGGAGAAGGATTCAAAGGGTTATTGATATTTTCAATTTTTACATTAGCGATTAATTGTTCATCAAGTTGAGGAAAGGTATCTCCAATTTGAATAGTGGTGTATATGGGTTCGATAGGGTTGTTATCTTCTAATTCTAACTCTAATTCTTGGTTAGAATAATAATCTTTAAAATTAATTGGATATACTATATCAGGGTCTGTAATCCATTGTTTACAAGAAATTGGGATATATTCTATTTGATCTGTAATCCCAATACTCATAAATTCTCCATAGTAGTCAATAATTGCATGAACTTTATCTAAATATTTATTTCCTAGGACTATATTATATTCTTTGGATTCTGTTACTAGCATATTAACTAATGTAATTTTTGTACCAAGTTGGATAGGAATGTCCTTAACTCTGGCTAAGGGAACAGATTTGTGACCTGTAATATCTACAACTCGGACATTACTTGGTTCATCTACATTTCGACCCATTTTATCAAGAAAGCGGTTAGTAACCACACATCCTTTTGAACCAGTATCAATAAGAACATTAATTTCTTTTCTTAAAACTTCAGTGGTAGTAAATAATGCATCTTTAACTTGATCTTTTGACTATTATCTTCGAGATAAAAATCAATTTCATTCAAGTTCATCCCCAATATTTCTATAGTTTCATTATAATCTGTCCAGAGATTATAAAATTTATCATCTATATTATTGTTATTTTTGTTAGTTTTATCATCTTCTTGGTCAAGTAATAAATCAATTTCATTTATTAAGAATGAATAAACATCATTGTTATTATCAATTGAGAGTTTTTGGACTTTAGCATGCTCACCCTCTGGAGATGCTATTTCTAGTTTAAATGTTGTCTTTGTTGGTTGTTATTATTATTATTATTATAATTATTATTATTGTTTTGGTTTTGGTTATTGTTATGATTATTATTATTGTTGGGAGGAGGATTGTTATTGTTATTATTGAAATTATTGTTATTATAATTGTTATTGGTTCTTCGGTTATTATTATTATTACGATTATTATTTCGATTGTAATTGTTATTGTTATAATTGTTATTGTTGTTATTTCTCCAATTTTGATTAAAACGACAATTTCGAGTACCATGTCCAATCTGTTGCCAGTTGGTACAGAAAGGGGCGGAACAGTTAGCAGCAAAATGACCAGGTCGATTACATCTCAAACAATTGTTATTTCTTTGTTGGGGTGGTCTCTATAATTGTTGTTATTGTTATTCCTGTAGTTATTATTATTATTTCTATAATTGTTATTATTATTTTGAGAGGAAGTGTTTTGTTGGGTTTGAGAGTTTCGATTCTGATTATGATTCTGCATGGTTTTAGTAACATATTGAACTGCTTCCATTAAGTCATCATGTAGACTATGTTGAGGCTGAGCAGGCATGATGGATTGATTTAGACTAGTGTATCCTCCAAAGAATTGTGGTTGGTAGGTAGTAGGTAATAAGGAATAAGCCGATAAGGAACTTCCTTTAGAATAAGCTACTTCGATAGCTTTGGCTTTATTTACTGCTTGATTAATAGTTATTGGGTTTTTTGCTTGTACAGGTATTTGAAATTCTTGTCTCAATCCATCCACAAATTGTCGAATTTTGTCTACTTCAGGATAATTATTATTGGGATCTACTCTTCGCCATAACTCTTCACGGGCAGAATTATAAGCATCGACAGTTTCTCCTGGTTTTTGTTTTCTACTCTTTAATGTATAATGCCATTGGGACACTTTGAATGGATCTCTAAACTTTCTAGAGAAAAGTTGAACGAAGGAGTAGTTTGTATAGGTATTGTTATCCCAGTAGGTAAAGTTGAATCAATTTTGATTATACCAGGATAGAGCATTGCCTTTAAAGAAATTAGGGACTATAGCGAGTCGTCTATTTTCAGAAATGTTATTACCAACACATGCTCGAGTAAAAGCTTCAACCCATTCAACCGGGTCTTCATCTTGGTTACCAGAGAAAGTAGGAAAGTCAATCATTTTATATTCCTTTGGATTGGTAGCTGCAGTTGGTCTTTTGGCGTTATTATTAACAATTTCTTTTAATCCTTTTAAAATGCTTTTTATAGCATCCTCAGCATTAAATTCATCATCTTCATTATTATCATCTTTATTATCATTTTGACGTTCTTCATTACTATTATTTGGTCTGATAGGTACTTGTCTATTTTCTGCGCCTCTTTGAGAGTTGTCATTTATATATAAATTAGTCATTCTATCATCATCATTAAAATGAAGTAGATCATCATTTTGATCAGTTCGTCTATTGTTATTTCTGCCACTTTGAGACATGGTTAAATTTCCTAATTGACTGACAAAACTAGAAAAAATATTATCGTCAAAGTAATTATTAATTTGAGGTTTATCGATAGTTGAATAGTTAATATCAGAAGATTGGAGGTTGTCGGTATCAGTCAAATAGTCAGGAGTGGTTTGATAGTTATTCTGATTATTGGAAGTGGATGAGCTAGATTCTTCTGTGGTGAGAATATAGTCATTATTTTTGATAGTTTTCTTTATTTGTCTAAGAATTTGTCGAGTATTATGCAGGCTTCGTCTTATTTGATTATGATTTTGTTCAATTTGGTTATTTATAGTGGATATAGATGGATTGGAAGAGTAAGAAGATGTAGAGTTTTCTTCAAAGTTTTCCTCAGAATTTTCTTCAGAATGGTCTTCAAGGTTAATAGCTCCGTTGGAATCTTCTGAATTATCTGAATTATTTGTTTCTAGTATTTCTGTTGGTGCAGGCGAGTCAATGAATTCACAAGTTTGTTGCCACTTTTCAATTACTTCTGTTACAATTAAATCAAATTTTTGTGGAGGTTGGTTATTTTGATATCGGACAGTAGTTATTAATTGATGAATATGAGGTGTTAAGTCTTCAGTTATAGATAATCGGTATGCGTCGTTAAAATAATCAACAGTATAAGCAGAAAGGTTTTCAGCTTTATAAGTAGGATGAAACCAATTCCAAAATCTATAAAATTCTTCGGTGATATAGTATTCGTCGGTATGATGACAAGCAGAACAGCTGGGATCAGGTCTCTCTTTATATCTTCTTCTACTTATAGCTCGATTAGTCTTGTGTAGAAAATTATAATTAACTATTTGTTGCTTGTATTGGTCAATATTCATAAAGAGGTTTAGTCAAAGTAGGTAGAGAAGCCGTGTAGTTGGCGATATTTAAATAGATCGTTTATGCCGTCAGTTGATTTAATGTTATTATGTAATTCTTCTTCGTAAAGTTTCAAGTCAGCACACTGGTATGAAGTGTAGGTACGTCAAGGAAGAGATTTTTGTTGTGGAATAGCAGAAGTTGGATAGGAAACACCTTGAGGATTATCCGGAATTGGAAATTCTAAGTAATCAATAGTTTGATGGAAAGGGGTTTGGAATCCTTGGTCAATAACTCGTCCGTTATCCCAAAGATCTTCAGATATTGGATATGATTTGCCGTTTCCCCAAGAGAAGTCAGAGAATTTAGAATATTTAAATAAAATATCGGTTTGTTGAGAGTTTAAAGGTGACCCAAATTGAAGTTGATTAATAGCCGATTTAAGAATTTCAATTAGATTATTATATTCTTCATTAGTAAAAATATGATTGAAAAAATACCAAGCGAAGTCAAAGTATTTTTGCGAAAAGGGTTGCATATAGCAAGTACAAAGTTAATATTAAGATATACGAGAGAATATAGAAAGAATTTAAAGAACTTTGATAATAAATAATAATAGTAGGCTAAGATTTAACTAATATTTCAAGAGACTAGTTATAGGATAGTATATAATATAAAATAGAACTCCTATACTATAAAATTTTGTTTTGTGTAATATTACTCAAAAATCAAATATCTATATAATTCTAACTAGTATGGGTATTTTAAGCTTCGTGTAACTAAAAATGATTTTTGTGTAATTCAAAAGAAGCTTTGTGTTATGACAATAAGAAGGGATAAAGAAAATTTTAAAAATAGTTTGATGTAGCTAGCTAAAAGGAATAAAGAAAATTTAAAAAGGAAATAAGAAAAGAAAAGAAAAAAGAAAGAGAATAAAGGAACTTAGAAGAAATAGTTGCAACTATATAAGAAAGTATAATTCCAAAAAAAAATTAACCAAAAATTTTAATCCAAAACCTAAACTGATATAAAAATTTAAGAATCACAAATACAACAAATTTAAAAATAAATTGGAAATTACAAACACAAGAAGTTATAGGTCCTGTTGTTGTCGCCAAAACTGTAATATAGTAACTTTTAGGCAAGTAACTATATCACTTGACTTAACATGTAAGAGGGTAAGAAATGTATACAATATCAAAGAAGTCAATAATAAAAGACAATAAATCCAAGGGTTAATAATACTAAAGAAAATGATATGTCGACAAAAGTAAAAGAGAATAATAATTCAACCAAATAAATTAATAATCAACAAAATAAAGGTCCTTTATACGATGGATAAAGGATCAAAGAATATAAAGGCGATAGCTTTATATTTTAAAGGATAATATCAGTTTATTAAATATAAGATTTTTAAGTACAAATATTTTTATAAAGGAAAAGAATTAAAGGACAGAACCTGCTTTGACTTGAGAGAAAAAGCAGGGTTTATATATCTGTAAAAACTTAAGATTTTCTCTATAACGAGATATAATAGCGAGTTATGATAATGAGTTATAATAACGAGATATGATAACGAGTTATAATAACGAGATATGATAACGAGTTATAATAATGAGTTATAATAACGAGTTATAATAACGAGTTATAATAACGAGTTATAATAATGAGTTATAATAACGAGTTATGATAACGAGTTATTAATAAAAATAACTCCTTTTTGATTTTTGAGAACGGAGAAAAGTTTTTCTAATAAAATTAATACTATAGATTTGATTACTTTGATAAAATTTATACTATTCTTACTATTTTTATGATATTTTCCTAATACTAATATTTTAAAATGATACTAAAATTATACAAATAAAGACGTTTTTACTCATATCTTCTTATCTACTGGTCTGATTTTAATGAAATTTTACTAGTAGATGTACAAGAACCTGCTCTACAACTTTACTTATATTAAAAAAATAATATTTACTTAGTACAAAAAAACCTTTTTATTAGGCCTAAAACAGATTTACTAATATATTGTTTATATATTTGTTTATCCTCAATTCCAAATATGGGGGATGCTTAAAGCCGGGTCCATCATGAATTTAAATTAATGTTAAGGTTAGGGTCAGTTTAAAGCCTATAGGAGCTAAAAATTAGAAGGCTCTATATGTAAAATCATCCCCCTGACATTTGTTCTTAATGGGCCAAGAAAGATTTAGACACTCAGTTTCTTGTATTTCTCGTATTTTTACTTTTTTTGCTTCATCGGGATGATCTGTTTAAACAAAAATTTTCAATTTTGATTGGTTGTGCGAAACAGAAGATTTCGTGATGGACCTGGCTTTAAATGATTCCCAAATATAGTAATAATATAGCTATAGCGCCAATTTTATCCAGATTGGTAATTAAAGCTTTTTTATAATTAACTTTACAGAACTAAATTTGGTAGCTTAAAATTAAAATTGTATACAAAATAGGTGTGGCACCTTAGAGAAGTGGTCAAGGTGTCACCCCCAAGCGGCAGGTTGACAGTTCGAATCCCACTGTTGACGCTTTGAACAATAGGCCTGTGTTCGGTAACCATATGGCTCAGATCGGTTGGGTTGTAAAAACCTGTTACCTTGGCTCCACCATCTTGAATGGGAGCTACGGCGCAATGGTGTTATCATTACACCGTAAAATCCAGGGAACCGGAAAAATGGAAACCCGTTTGGCAAGTCCCGAATTAGGAGATAATAGTAAAGATCTACAACGGCACTACCAAAAGAAGTGGGTGGCCGGGATCAGAATGAACCTAATAAGGGCAGGCGGCTTTGTCGCTAAATCCGTATCCGAAGTGGAATGGGACACAGAAGATAACGGTAGGCAGTTGGTGCGAGGGTAAAGTAGCCCTTAGGCTGATGATTTATCTAAAAGAGTTGGGGCCCCTTAATATCTGCGCTTGTGCAGTGTAACGGGTAGTAATAGGAAGAGCGTGAACCAGAGGGTTTAAATAGGCAATTCCCGTAGTTGGGTTGTAGGTATGGCAGCTAGTGTAGAACCTTCAGGCGGACTGCTTAAATTAGGCACCAAAAGTGCACGTGTGGCTAGTTGTATCCTCATTTATGTAATAAATATTACGTCATAATAAAATCCCAGCCATAGTACCCAGCCTCTAAAGTTAAAAAAAAAATTGTATACAAAATTTTTATAGGCATTGTATAAGTTTGTATTTTTTGTTTGAATTGTACTAAGTATACTATACTATAGCTATAATATATGATATATAGTTCAATCTTTTAGGGTTTTTGCAACTAATCAAAATAAAGATTTATTAGAATAAATTTTTGCAAAGCTTTATCTTTGCTAAATTATTTTACTATTTATATATAGACATTAAATTGAAATAGATAATTAACTGTTAACAAAATTAATATTATTAAGAAAAAACCTGCAATCAGAATTTCAGTTATATTTTGTACTAAATACAATTTATATAATTTAGTAAAATTGTATTCAGATTTCATTCAAAAACTCTTTCTGACGATCACTTGAACCAAATTACCAACAGAAGAAAAACAAGAAGTTTTTGTTGGAAAGTTAATGTATAGTAGGATAACACAGAAAAACGGTTTTTATAAAGGTCAACTAACTTTTCGAGGACTCCTTTATATATTCGATATACAAGCCAAAAGCATACTTTTACAAGATAACTAGCAGAAGGTGGAGCTCTTGTATGAGAAATTTTGGTAGAAATTAAAGTTTTCTTCCGTTGACAAAGTTTCTTGTGGAAAAACAATAGGGAACAACAAAAAAATGAGTTTTTTCAACTACACACTTTCCTTTAAATTTCTTTCGAGTATTGTTTTACTTCTCTTTGGATTTTTTCGAAATTTTCGCCAAAAAGTGGGAATCCTAGTCTACTCCTCCAAAAGATCGGCAGTGTTTACTCCTTCCGAATTGTGACGATCTAAATTGGGACTGGCGCTGTCACAAGTTAATTTGGTCACTATATACAAATAAACAATAAATGATGTGGTTGGATCTGGAGGGCACATGAAAAATTTCTTATCTTTTTTTTAGTTTCTTTTTTATTATTGTACATATAATACATTGATAGACATTAGTCTTGTGGTATTATATAATTTTTATCGTTTATGCTAAACGTGTTAGCATCTACAGTTTCTATTCTTTCTTTGCTTTTTCTTTGGTTTTTCTTTTTTTGGTTTTTTTTTTCATTTGGTTGTATTTTTGGTTGGTTTTTTGGTTAGTCATTTAGATATTGTCACCCTTTAGTCTTTTCCCCTTTTTTATTCTTCTTTATGAGAAGTTCAGAGAAGAAGTTTTTAGATAGAATGGATCCTGTAATTGGTTTCTGAAGCCAGGCGGTACTATACTTCTTACTGATGAGGAAGACCGTCGTTTAAGTATGAGCAAACCATTTCAGTGCAGTAGCCAAAGTTGAGCACCAATTCGGGCAGCTGGCTTAGTTCGATCATTACTGTTAGTATATAAAATTATGTAGCTTTTATGTAATTTTGCTAATAAAGATCTGACAGGTTACAAAGTTTAAAAAAAAAAAAAAAAAAAGTAAAATTGTATTTGGTACAAATATACAGTTTCCTCCTCTATTATTATGCTATTTGTATTAAGAAAATTGGTGATTATAAAAGATTGTGATTATATAGTAGTCTTTTTTATAAAATAAATTGTCTCAAAATTTAATGTGACTATATAGGAGTTGTGATTATATAAAGGGTGATTATAGAGGAGAAAAACTAATTAAAATTCTAATAACAGGTTTTTTCTTGATAACTTTCAAATAAGATCCAACCAAATCTATAAATAAACTATGCTTTTGAATATATATAAGCAGATTTTACCTTTATTTAAAAAAATATTATATTTTTTAAATTATGTTAGTTTATTGGATTTTTGCTTTGTCCATACTTTATTTAATAATAATTTATTAATTGTCATTTCATTTTAGATATTGTATTGTTTTACAAGTAAAATATATATATATATATATTTTTAACTTTGACAATCCTGCTTTTATTAACTAGAAAGACTGCATATTTTTGTACACAAAATTTCAGTTTATAGCTACTACCGAAATCCCTCCTTTCTCTAATAAAAACTTACTCGCGCTATATAATATCCACTAAGTACGATCTGCTACAACAACAATTTTCTCCTACAGGGGCATGCAACTCTCTGCACATGCTCCCTCGTAATCACTGATTGGCTGCTGTTAGGCTTGTCAAGATTACCGATTTCTTTAAATCCTTTTTACCTAGCTTCAATAGTAGAGTAATTTCAATCCAAAAACAAACAGAAAAAAAGTACAAGCAAGAAATTTAAAAGGAAGGAAACTACAAAACCTAAGCAAAATACCAAATACAACAAAAAGAAAGGAAGAAAGATAAGAAAAACAAAGAAAAAAACTAATCTATTACAAACACATAAAAGAAATGTGTAAATGTAAAATTATATAATACTGTATAGAAACTCTACCAAAGTATTATATATAAACTATATAGCAGAAAAATATACACTAACAAACTACGGCTAATTTTATAAAAGAAAAGAAATTTCTACAAATATTCCAGACAATCTTTGACACATCATTCACTATTTACATTGTAGCAAAATGAGCACTCGTAATGTCGACTCCAATTAGGTAGGCGCAATTCTGATTTGGAAGGAGTAAACACTGCTGATCTTCTAGAGGGGGTAAGCTAGATTTCCTACTTTTTGGCGAAATTTCGAAAAAAGAATACCGAAAGTACCAACTTGTAAAGGACTGAAAGAGTATATACTATACAAAATATTATATTCAACCAAAAGTATGCTTCTACTAATGTTTCCACTCTTTTTGACAAAAACTTTAGAGTTTTCGGCTCTACTACGTCTTCTATAGTACCAGAGTCTTCTACCAGGGAGTTAAACCCAAAAAGAGAACTCTTTTTCAGCTCTATTTCAATTATCTCAACATTCGATTTGGAACTCTGGTTCCCAGTTGCTCTAGGGTAAAGTTTTGTTGTGTATAAGTAAAATAATTGTATAGTTGTCATAGGTCGGTAGTTGTGAAAAAATTGGTACGAGAGATCGTCAGAAAGAGTTTATGTAAATATTGATAAATACTGAGTAAAATATATATTAAATAACAATTCTTTCTTTTTATTTTTTTTAATAAATAAACTAAACAATTAATATCTTATTCAAATACATTTTTGTTATTTTTTTTGTTCTTTTTGACAAAAAATGTCTATAAAATTTAATATAATATCCAAATATTAGTCTATTTTTCTGCACATGTTTTCTTACCAATTCTATTATTTAAAAACAATACCACTATAGAAAAATTAAAAGCATGTTTGATTAATAATATCTATACAATTGAATAACAAAATTATCAAAGCCCAAATCAAAGGTTTATATTTAGATCCAAAATCTCTTCATCTGATAAAAGTTGCAAATGTTTATATTATTATTTTAAATCTCTTAATAAAAAAATTTTTGATAATTTATATAGCTATATAAAGCTATTTTTATTTTTATTATAAGACTTTTTAATAAATTAATATATTTGATAAAATGTTTATATAGAGATAGATTTTAAAAAAACAAGTAGTATATTTTTTAACAAATTAAGTTAAAAATCTTAAAACTAAAATCTCAACTCTAAAAACTCCAAATATGTGTTCTAATAATAATACTTATACGTGGGTAGGATGAAAAGTTTTGTCAATAGATCAATATCTTGATCATTTTTAAATATACAGTTTTAAATTTTATATATATTAATATATTGGTTATAATAAATTTGTAAAAAAAATTTTAGTTAATTTTAATTAGATAGTTGTTGAAAAAATTGGGTCTTAAATTTATTAATTTAACCAATTGAAATTTATTATTATAAAAATTTAAATTAAGTCATTTATATTAAAAATTTTTATATAATAAAAAAAATTATAGAATTAAAATAATGAACTATATTTATATAATTAAAATTTATATAAATAAATTTTATTTATAATTATTTAAAGTAATTTTATTATAAATTAAATATTTTACTATATATAGTAATTTATTTACCAAATTTAGGGGATGGCTAAAGCCAGGTGCGTTTATATGTTTTTGATTATTTAATTAAAATTAGGGTAAGGGTTAGTTAGGGGTTAGGTTTAGGGCTTGACTTATATGTAAAATTGTCTTCCCGACATTTTTTATTAATGCCCCTAGACAGGTTTAGACACTCGTTTTTTGTATTTTCGGCATTTTTCACTTTTTTTCTTTGTTTTCGTCTCGTCGGGCTGATCCGTAAAGATCAAATTTTACGATTTAATTGGCTTTCTATCACGTGAACGCACCTGGCTTTAGACGACCCCCAAATTTAGTAATAAATTTATCTATATAACAATTTTTAATTTTTTGTTGTTTTAAATAAATTTAATATAGTTATAAAAAAATTATTGCAAAATTATTATTATTTATAAATTTATAAAAATATTAAAAAATAAAAAAATGGATTAACTCTTCCCATTGATCACTTGTACAAAATTCCGAACAAAAGAAAACAAAAATTTTTTTAGTAAAAGACGAAGCAACTATTAATACTGGTTTTTATAAAGGTCAACCTTTTTGTCTATTTATCGGGGACTCCTTTATATATTCGATAAGCAAGCCAGAAGTGTCAGTTGTGCAAGATAACTGGCAGTGAGTGCCCTTGATACAAGAAATTCTAGTAGAAGTTTCCTTTCATCGATGAAGGTTTTTATAGTTTGGCTAGGCGATGAACTAAAAAATGAGTTTTTTAACACTCTCTCTAAGGTTTTTGAGTATAAGAACATATTTGACCATATACATACTATCATATTCTCGCTTGGAGTTCTTTTCTGGAATTTTGAACAAAAAGTGGGAAATTCGGCGTACCCCCTCCAAAGATCGGCATTGTTGTTCCAATCCTAATCGGAAGAAGGTATGCAGATGGATAAACAGGAATGGACACATGGCGCATAGGTGTAGGCGGATCCAGTGTTGGACTATGACCTTTTATGACCACCTTTATGACTAGTCTTAAAATAAAAAAATTATTAATTATTAAGATAGTTGTTAAAATATTTAAGCTTAAAGTTAAGAAAACTTTTACTTAAAAAAAATTGTACCTTTTCTACTAACTCACCCTTATATATCATGCTACAATTTTGTTCTCAGAAATGGAGTAATATTGCAGTATTGAAGATTTCATATAGTATATCATAATATTGTAAATTAAATAGTGTATGTATATACACAAAATCTTGCATCTTATTGGATAAATGCATATCGAAGCAGGGTATAAATACATAAATACATATAAGAACTTACATATTTTGTGTTGCATAAAATTATTAGGAGGAATTAAAAAAGAATTTTTACTACCTTAATTTGCTTTTGAAAACTTATACTGTTATTTTCACATTCATGTGACATAAAATGTAAACATGTGTGCATATACTAATCCTTGTGACAGATTATAATGAAATCAGATTATAATATAATGAAATTTGAACTTATTTTATATTTGATTTTTAAAATTTTTTTGGGCTTTTTTTGTTAGTTTTTTTATAGCTAAGTTAGGTTTAGAGATAGAATTATTAGAAAAAGAGTATAAATAGATTTTGGTAGGGCTTATATTTTAAATTATATTTCCAACTTTTACAATGATCTGATTTCATTATGATTTGCAACATTTACTTTATATATCCTGCAAATTTTGATAAAAATATACTTTTTTGAGTAAATTATATGTAAAACTACCAGTACTGCAGTACATGGACCTTGCATTTTTGAATTGTTGATTATTTTTTAGAGATTTTAGAAGCCACATAACTATTTGGATTAATCGACTAAGATGGTTGTATATTTCATACTTGTATATAATTTGTTTGTATGAGCAAATGGTATAGAGAATAGTATACATACTAATCTAGATATATATACTAAATATAATATGTATAATTATTTTAAGAATTTGAGTCACAAACTAAAGCAATTTATATTTAAAATATAGTAATTTTATTTACATGTTATATGACCAGGTCATAATTGATCATATGACTAATGATCATATTGGTTATAAAAATAAGTCATAATTTACATGACCAAAACTTATATGACTATTATTATATGACCATTATGACTAGTGGTCATATAAAAAATATAATATGACCACATTTTTGGCCAACACTGGGCAGATCTGCGGAGAATAAATTCCAGATTCTTCTTTTTGTATACATATAATACTTTGGTGAGGCGTTTCCTTGCGCAGTATTATATAATTTTTATTGGGGAATATTCTCGAATATTCTCTTAGTAGAGCATTTTAGGATATTCTTTTTCCTTTTCTATTTCCCTTCTTTTTCTTTTTTTCAATCATATGTATATCAGGCCATATTCTTTTTTTATACTTTTTTCATCTTGTTCTCTTTTATTTCAATCATATGTATATCAGGCCATATTCTTTTTTTATACTTTTTTTATCTTGTTCTCTTTTATTTTGAATTATCATTTAGGTTATATAGCCTCCCCCATTTTTCTTACCCTTTTGTTTTCGTTCTTTTTTATTCTCTTTTGTATACTTGTTTTTTTTATTCTTTCATTATGCAGTTAGTAGTTAGCGAACTATTCTGCTAGGACCCAGGTGGAAGAAGTTTTTAAGAAAGGAGGTGTCATGACGAGCCATAGAACTCGGTCAGTGATCTAGTATGTGTGCTATAAAAACCCAGTACTATGTGAGACTAATTTTACTCTGGCAGGTCATGAACAGATGCCTCGAGTAACTGGATGAACTACTTTTTAATTGTAAGAATAATGCCAGAAATAGTAATAGCATTTGATAATGTAACTATATCTTCCATAAATAAAAAAATGGTATGATCACCAGGCTAAAGGAAAAAAAAATTTAAACAATAAAAAAACTATAGCTTTGCAAAATCTAATTAAACAAAGAAAAATTTTAAATTATAAATTTTTTAAATTTTAATATATTAATTTAAAAATAAATTATATATTTATAAACTACATAACTAATTTTAGTATTATTTAAATTTTTAGAAAAATTAATTAAATTTTTAAAATTTTTTATATATACTTAAAATAAAGTTTAATTAATTTTTATATAAAAAAATTTGCAATATTTTTTATATAATAAATTAAAAATTCAATATTTTGAAAACCATCTAATAAAAATACTTAAAGTTTTTTTTACAAATTTATTATAACCACTATATTTATATATATAAAGGTTAAAACTGTATCTTTAAAAATGATCAAGATATTAATCTACTGACAAAACTTATCATCCAACCCATGTAATAAAAATAGCAACTCTAAAAATACTGTACTAATACAGTTAGATCTCTTTATAATATCAAGTTGGTTACATCCTATTATAGTGATTGTATAGAAGTATAACTATAAATAAAATACCTTGTTATATTATATAACCAAAGATCAATAAGTTTGTACATATTTAAAATACTATTAAAAAATTTAAAATATTTAATAGTAAATAACTGTTGATCTAGTAACCCATACATGCCATCAAAATAGATTTTAAAAAATACCTATTTCGGGTTTTCAAAAATAAATTAAAATTTTTTATAAGAAAAAGCAAATAAAATTTATATATTTATATTCTTTATAATTTCATCTATACAAAAAAAGTATCAAAAAATTTCAGGTTTTAAGTAAAATAGATCAAAACCAATTTTAGAACCAAATTTTAATTTTGGATTCCAAAACTCAAATAATTTTGGCACTATGTATAATTTGAATAAAATAACTACTAGTATTTAATTCAATATAACAATTCTAAAGAGTCTAAAATTATTCAAATCTAATTACAATATACTGAGATTATTAAGAATTTTTTATTTAGTTGACAATTCGCAAAAGAAAGAGAATTTGTATTAATAATAAAATACATAACACTTAATATAAATTACATATAAAATACAAAAATCAGCATTCCTGACTATGCAAAGTTAATTTTTTTTATTAAGTTAACATATTGTAGACTTCTAATACAAGTTGTAGAGCTAGTTTTTGTGATTCTAATAATAGCTAGATTGGTAAAATTAGTTAGGTAAATAAAAAGTTACAAGCAATTAAAATTCAAAAATTTTATAAAACTATAGGAATTATGATTCCTGTATTAACATATTTTATTATGTTTTATTATTAAAATCTCTCCCGGTTAAAATTCTCCTTCTATCATAAATTGTCAATTAAATTAAATTTATTTAATTCTTAAATATATAAAGTACCGTATATTCCCGAAAATAAGCTACTCCGAAAATAAGCAACCCCCCCGATTTTGAACAAAAAACTTAAAATCATCTATGACCCGAAAATAAGCTACCTCGCTTTTTCGAACCAAACTTAATAGTAAAATTTTTTGTTCCGAAAATAAGCCACCCCCAATACCATCACTACTTTTAATTAGAAAAACAAATTTTTCTTAGCAACGTTTATGTATATCGTGAAAAATGTAGTACTGGCATTAATCAAAGTGATCTTATTTCCTACTTGGGAATTATTCCTACCATTGTGTATACGCGTATTACAAAAATGTAAAAAAACTAAAAAAATAATTTATTAAAAATAATTTTTTTTATTTGTTTTTTTTTAACAGATTTTTTTTATTATTTTTTTTTAACATTTTTTTATTTATTTTTTAATTTATTTTTTTTCGGTTTTTACAAATTTTTTTTTTATTTGTTTTTTTATATGTTTTTTTTAACAATTTTTTTTTTATTATTTTTTAAATTTTTTTAATATATTTTTTATGGGTTTTAGTAAGCTGCTCCCCTTTTATGTTTCTTAAAATTTTACTAGAGTAACCCCTGCTGCATTTTTAACAAAAAATGATCCTCTCGCAATTCTATACTAATCTTAACCATAACCATAACCATAAACACTAACCCTAACCCTAACTCTAACTCTAATTATTATTTATATTTGTTGCTATAGGGTGCATAGTGGGTGCACTGTAGTGCAGGGTGCACTGCTTACTAAAATCCTTTTTTTATTTATTTTTTTTCGATTTTATTTTTTTTAACTTATTTTTTTTATTTTTTTATTTATTTTTTTTGTTTTTTTTACGTTCTTTTTTTATTTTTTAAAATTTTTTTAATATACTTTTTTATTTATATTTTTTTGATTTTTATGATTTTTATTTTTTTTTTGACATTTTTTATTTATTTTTTCGTTTTTTATATTTTTTTTACATTTTTTATTTAACGTTTTAATTTTTTTAATCTATTTTTTACGATTTTTGTTTTTTTATTTTTTCTAATGTTTTTTTATTTATTTTTTTATTTATTTTTTTTTATTTTTTATTTGTTTTTTTTTAATTTAATTTTTTTAATTTAATTTTTTTAATTTTTTTCGTTTTTTTATTATTTATTTTTTTTTATTTTTTATTTGATTTTTTTTAATTTAATTTTTTTATTTTAATTAAACTTTTTTTAATTTTTTTAATTTTTTTTAATTTTTTTTAATTTTTTTATTATTTATTTTATTTTTGTATTTTTTTTAAATTACGGTTCTTTTTTTATTTTTGATTTATTTATTTATTTATCTATTTATCTATTTATTTATTTTTTTTAGACTATCTCAGAATATGGATTGCATGTAGCGTTCTTATCTATCGGTATTTATTTATTTTATTTTAACGTTAAAAAAAAATAAAAAAAAGATAATTATAAAAATGTTTAAGAAGGTACAACACATGCTTTAAAACGACCAGTAAAATTGGTTTTATTACACTTTATTATTATTGTAACTATTATTTATATTTTAGCATTATACTAATATACAAAAATTCAAATAATAAAAAATTGTTGCATATATTCTATTAAAGGGATATAAAATAAATAAAATTTAGTTTTTATATAATACATAAAATATACATTTTCAAATGATTCTTATCCCATACAATATGTAAAATCACACTCAATAGATATAGACAAAACATTCTGGCCACTTAGAGTATTCACTCATTTTATTATTAGATTTGTCGCCATCGTCAGATTCGTTGTTGTCTTTATCAGACTCTTCGTCGTCTTTGCCAGAATACTCATCTTCATTTTCGTCAGAATTCTCATATTCGTTTTTGTCAGAATCCTCATTTCCGGTTTCGTCAGAATTCTCATCTTCGTATTCATCAGAATCCTCATTGTTTTTGTCAAAATCCTCATCGTTTTTGTCAGAATCCTCTTCTTCACTATCTTCATCTGACTCGTAGATCAAATGATCCTTACTTCCGGGCAAATAGTTAGAGATACCACATTTTTTGAATGACCAGATAATAATGTCTTCAGAAATATCTTCTCAAGCATTTAAAACCCAGTGACACGCGGTATTCAAATCGGCACGCTTCAAGTTTCCTTTCTCAGTAAGACTGTTACCACCATTCGATATCCATCTATGGCAACACTTGTGAAGCTTATCCTTGAAAGGTTTGTTAATACTAACATCAAGAAGCTGACACATACCTGTAAGACCCCCGGGAATAACAGCCAAATCTGTATTCCCTGAACAAAACAAAGCCTTTGCCCAGTCTATGATATAAGCTAAAAAAAGAATCTAAAACTAGCATAGCTTTTGAATTACGTGTTGGTCGCACATTATTATTCCAATACGTTATTCATTTATTCATTCTTTCCTCATCGATCTATCCTTTCTCTTGGAACCAAACTGTTACACCGGCTAGAGGTCGTGCTGTACTTGATGGCCAAACCTTTTCTTTAAAGATAATAACAGGCGATAGCTTTTTACCATCAGCGAGGCAAGTCAAAACAACAGTGAACCTATTTTTATTATTTCCAGTCGTTCGAATATGAACAGTCTTCGCACCTTTAGGATTCACAGTCAAACTACCTGCCATGTCAAAATAAACTGGAGTCTTATCCATATTTGCAATCATTCCTAGAGGATATTCGTTTTGTTGACGAAGATGGATTACAAACCACTAAAAGTTAAGTAGTTGATTTTCTAGGTCCTCTGATAGCTTTTGGGCGATTTTGGTCTTACGTCGGAGAGAAAGATCATGGCGTTTTAAAAAACGACTAAGCCAGTGTGTTGAGAGCTTGAATTTATTAATTGCAAGCTTTTTAAACATATTATTTGTTTGTCTAACAATCTTATCCAAAATTTCGGCTATTTTAAACTTTATGCTAGGATAAGTGACTGCAAGACCATTCCAGTGAACTTCCGTTATCATTCGTAAAGTTTAACCTCCTCTTCAGGAAAAAATGCGTGACGTCCAAAGCCAATTCTTAGGCTGTTTCTTTGAGAAGAGAAAGAGGGATCTTAAGAAAATTTCTTGACCCAACGACCAAGCATTGCTAAATCCAACGAATAGTGTCTTGCTGCATTTGTGTTTGAAGTTTGATGAGCCAATTCCACAGCTTTGCGTTTTTCTTCAACCGTATAGAAGTTTCTTTGGCGTTTCATAATTAAGGGAAAAAATTATGTATTTTTTTTTTTAATACTATGTTAACAGAGAGTTTTTTGAGCAGGTAGGTTTTTTTTTAAATCGAGTTGATTTTTGCGATACATTTTTTTTTTAACTGAAAAATTAATCACCTTTGTTATAATTATATTCGTGTATACTAATAGCCTTTTCAAGCAAATAAACATTGCAAAGCGAAAACTGGTAATAAAAAATGCGATATTAGCTGAAGTTTGTTCATCTGTACCTGAATAAAGTTTAGCCCAACACAAATCAAATAGTTCCAACATGCTCCAAGTCGTGTGTCCATACTAAAAATTTAGAATTTATATACGAGTTAAAATACTTTCTAAAAAAAAAAGAAGCCAACACAAAATACCGTTTCGAAGTTTTTTGTTTCATGTTTGTACAAATAAAAACATTGGGCTTCAAAATTCAGCAATAGTAAAGTTGCTGTTCGATATTTAAAAAAAATTATTTGGGGATAATTTATTGAGCGTGAGTAAAAATAATGTTATAAATTACACTATATAGCTAATAGGGATAATCAGACATGTACAGTATAAATCAGATAAATTAAATACCGGTATATAATGTACAGTTAAATAAATTGTGCATTTAAAAAAAAAATAATAAATAAATAAATTATAAAATAAAAAAAATCTGAAAAAAAAGCTAAAAAAAATTTAAAGAAAAAA
>QKWP01000825.1:0-20422 GCA_003550325.1 Gigaspora rosea
TGCATAAAATTTGCTTTTTTGAAGGCCTAAATAATTGTTAATATTTTAAAAATTTAGAATTAAATTCCTAAATTATTGCTTTAAAAGCTTATAATATACTAAATAATTCTTATTTTTGGCAAATATTTGCATATCTTAAAATTTGTATTTTTTTGTAAAGTACTTATTTTTCAATACATTATATACTTATATTCTAATTTTTAATAGCATTAACCTGGTTAACTCAGATAACTCGGTTGACTAGCTAACTCAGTTAATTCGGTTGGCTCAGCTAATCTGATTACCTGATTAGCTCAGTTTGACGGTTGGCCTGGGTCAACTGATCAAATCGACATAATGCAATTGAGCCGATTGTATCTGAGTAAGCTAATTCAGTTAACCAATTAGGAATTTTATTATTTGGTTTAAATCACTAACTAATCTTCACTATATTTCATGTTGAAATTATTAAATTTATAAAAATTTCATTAACGTTCATATTATAATTTTTATTGTATTGCCCATTAAAATTGTTATACACATTCATAGAAAACCCATAATCATTTATAAATTCATCATTATATTCATTGTACTGCCACTGTATTGCCCATTAAAATTGTTATACATATTCATAACAGTTCCATTATTGTTTGTAAATTTATTGTAATTAAAATTGTCATAAGTATCAGAAAAGAACATGTTATTTATAATGTAACCCAGAGAGAAAATTCACAAAAAAAAACCTGAGAGTAAAGCAACACAAAAAGAAAAGCGATCCAAGCACAAAAAAATGTGTAATCCAAAGTATAGAAAAAAAAGTGATGCAAAAAATAATAAACCACATGACACAACAATAAATTGCAGTTGTAAAAAAGAAAAAAGTAGTCTAAAAAAGAGTACCCCAAAAGAACAGTGCTGGAAATGATACAGAATAAAAAAGGTGACATGGAACGAATAAATAAAAAGAGCAAATAAAGCAACAATATAAATAGATGATATGGACTAAAGAACAAGAGTAGAGTAAAAAAATGATCCAGAAAAAGTGAGAACTTACTTAAAGTGAAACAAAGATGTGATATATATAGGTAAGTGGCAAAAAGAAAGGCAATGCTGAGCGAAAAGGGTAGTACAGAAAGACAGTAAAAAAATAAAAACTGTACAATGTAAAAAATCGACGAAAAAATGGCATAGAAAAAGCTAAAGTGAGTAAAAAAGTTAGATCTTACTAGTATATAGATAAGTGACAGAAAAAAGATAATGCTGAGCAAAAAAGGTAGTACCTAGGGGTTAGGGTGGTGACATATATTACGTAATATAATTTTACTATACCCCCTACCCCCTCCCCCCTACATAAGAGAAATTTGATTGCTATTATGAACTTCTATATTTAACGTAAGATTTTAGAGACCCCCTCCCCCCCTAAAATATTACGTAATATCTGTTACCACCCTTAGTAAAATTACGGGGGCCAACTCAAATATTACACAAGTTTAATTGTAATACAAAAATTGTCATTTTATATGAAAATCATATAAAATTCATATTTATCATGTTCGACTAGCCAAAGTCTATAATTATTAATTTTTTTAAAAATAACATGTTTACTGAGATCTTTTTTTTTTTGAAACTTGAAATAGACAAAGGTAAGTAATTAATTATAAAAAAATTTTATAGCTATTGTTTTATTGTTAAAAAACTGATTCATATATTTATGCTCAATTATTGTAACCTTTAACATAATTTAATAACCGGTTTTATATTCTATTCAAATATTTTTTTTGTTGGACTTTACTTTGTAAGCACGCGGCATTTACTAAGTAAGAATTTAGATTAATTGAATAATTATAATTATTGAATTCAAACAAGGCATTTAGTATACTTCGTTTTTGGCTTATTCCGTAACCAAATTTGTGAATATTTTTAATTTTTAGGCCCTCGAGAGTATAGCATCTTTTCGTATTCATGCTGACTCCAGGTATGTTTCTAGTTTTGATAGTTGAGTAATCATATATAACACTTTATAGAAAAAAAATATATTGAGAATAACGAATTCATGCCAATATGTTTTAGAAAGCCTTCGTTTATACTTTGACATTCTTAGTTTTTTTTTGCCTTAAACTTAAATAGCAACAAGGATGATATCAAAAATGGAATTCGTAAGACATGGATATTAAATTGCGTTTACTAGCATTTTAGATCAGCTAAATAAAACTCAAAAAAATATTTTTTTTTATACACAGGCAACTGTATTATACCCGGTTTATCTCTTATTTAAACTACTTCGCATAAACACCATACTGACTTATTCGAATCTTTCCCTTTATAATAATAACTTGGATTAGAATAAGAGAAAGCATTAGCACTACATTTTTGCAAGAACAACACGCAGATCTCAAGGTCATAATGACATTTGTCATAAATTAGGATCTAGCAGTTGCACTTTGTAAGAATGTCATGCTAACTTCTTTGATCTAAACATTTTAGTACCGTATAGACCCGAAATAATACTCACCTGCGCATTAGATCATGTTATTTCAATGTGCGTTATTTCGAAAATAAGGGCTGATTTTCAAAGTCTAAATTTTTAATGATGCGTTAATTCGGGACGTGCAGGCATTAATTTGAGATCACATACTGAGCAGTGTTGCACTGGAAGGTCACTGGAAGGCTACCAGAAGAAAATTAATAGTGTCACTAGAATTTTAAGTTCCAGTGATATTATTGATTTTTTTCCAGTGGCCTTCCAGTGCCAATACTGACATACTGTATATTATTTTATGGAGATTCGAATTTCAAAATAATGCCTGTAAGCATTATTTTGGGTCTATACGGTAGGTGCATTTTAAGAAATACCAAGTTTCTTCTTTGAATTCGATTTAACAATCTAGCATCAAAGAGGTAAAGTGCACTTGGTAAAAACATCATGCTAATTTTTTTAGATTTTCAGAAAGGAGAAATGCGTTGCCAATACACTTTTCAAGAATCATACTGATTTTTAAGAATCCTTGTAATAATAATCTTAGATGAGAAGGAGAAAAGTATTAGTCCAATGCACTTTGCAAAAACATCGCGTTGACCTTGAACCTTCAATGAATCTGATGGAGGAAACGCTTGGCGGGTATACTTTGTATGAACACCATACTGACTTATTCGAATCTTTATAATCTTGGATTAGAAGAAGGTAAGCATTAATTGCTGCATTTTGCAAGAACAATACGTAGTCAATAATCTTTGTTAAATTGAAATTCAGAGAAGTCAGCTTGGGATTTCTGAAATAGTCAGCTAAACTGTTTTTTGACTTCAGATCAAAATTGTCACTAAGTATGAAGTCAGCGTGATATTCTTACAAAATGCATCGGTTAGATCCTTTAGAACAGGTTAAAGTGTTGTCTAATGAGCAAGCTAAAACTGTGAATGAAGTTTCAAAAACCAATAAAAAAAGAAACATGTAGGCGAAGTTGAAGCGGTACCTAATGATTGACCTAGGCGACAAGGTCAAGTTGTGCCCTATGGTTCCCAAGCCTCTTAAACAAAGTTATATATCAAACCGCCTGTTAATATAGTTCAGGGTAAAGGTCACCCTTTTGGTCAAATCCCATCAGTA
The DNA here is from genome assembly GCA_003550325.1 of Gigaspora rosea. NCBI lineage: Eukaryota > Fungi > Glomeromycota > Glomeromycetes > Diversisporales > Gigasporaceae > Gigaspora > Gigaspora rosea. The sequence goes on from QKWP01000825.1 coordinate 3,584, forward strand.
GCTCGTGCTATCGATAAGCACAAAATGTCAGATGAAACTGGGTAAAAGCATTGGCAGTTGTACTTGTAAAACAACATGCTAACTTTTTTTGATTTTTAATTTAAAAATCTAGATCAGAAAGGGAGGAATGTGTTGGTCAATCGCTATTTAAAAATAAAGAAAATTGAATTTAATTGCAATTGCAATTATTCCGTCATTAATTGGGTTTTAATTAATTTTATGATGATTTTAATTGATTTTAATTGTATGATGTATGGCGAAAATTAATTGTAATTAATTTTTCAGTAGGTCTGCTTGAGAATATATTTAAACGGTTTTTAAGATTTAGTGTTATAAATAGTTTTTTATAGTTGACAAATAATAAATATTATGTACAGACAACTAATATATTATAATTTAAATACAATGTAGCATTTTGAGTTGATTAAGTATTTGAACTTTATTTTTTTTTTTGTTTTAAATTGATCTTACATATTTAATATCTAAAAGATTCTGCACTAGCAGTAGATTGGGTTAAATGAGCTTTAAATGAATAATTTGGGTAAGGTTTGTTATAACTAATAGGTTTGTTAGTATGGGTAGTTTTTAAACTAACAGGTAGGTTGTTTTAGGTGTCTTTAAACCTACAACAAAAATACCTACTTGCTACTTCAAAACACACCTACCATTTAATTTAAAAAATCTACACCATTTCAACTAACCAAACACGCTTTCTACTTTAGAGCCGCTCGTTAGATTAGAATATACATACTAGATCGGAGCCCACTGCTAGTATAAAGCTTGCTCAAACCAACCTACTTAGGATTAAACAGTTCCGAATTGGCAAGATCTTCTCCATCTCAAACCTTGTTTATTATAAAAAATATGTTGTCAGTGACTTGCCTCGCAAAAATAAATTTCTGTTGTAGAACTAAATGATTTCTTGCTCAAAATCTACTAAATATCTACATATAGGCCGCCCACAATAAATGAAAAATCTACATACTTTTAAAATTTCTTTCTAATGGTACAAACTCTTTACCGTATACTGATATAAGATTTAATATTAGTAAATATAAGACTATAAGAGATCCAGGTCTTTTATAGCAATTTACAGTACTAAATATTTAAAATAAATGTATATAGGTTAATAAATTCAGAATTTGACAACTTTTATTATTTAAGAGTGATATTTAGTTTCTGCGAACACCAATATGTGCTCAATTCCTATACAAACCTACCAGGTGGCAGAAATAGAAGACAACAACAGCCTGTCTTGAATCAGTGGTCAATTAATACAATCAAAAGTTCTTTGGTATAGTATCATGAATATTTTTATTATATATTTCTCTATTTAAACCCTCTGGTTCATGGTCCTCCTATTACTACCGACGCACTACATTTAATGCAGATATTGTAGGCCACAACCCTTTTAAGTTCGACGACCTAAGGGCTACTTTACCCTCGCACAAGAGCCTACCGGAACAAATTCCATGCCCCATACATGTACCATTGCCCGTATTTGGTAACCGAGGCTACCTGCCCTTATTAGGTTCGTTCCGATCGTAGTATCCGCCTTCTCTGGTGCATACCGTAGGACCGATTTTCACTACCTCCTAACTCGGGTCTTGCCAAACGGGTTCTTGTGGGTTTTTTCCGGTTCCCTGGATTTGCGATGTAACACATACATCATTGCGCCCGCAGGCTCCCATTCAAGATGGTGGAACCAAGGTTACAGGTTTAGCACCCAACCGCTAATAAGCAACAATAAAAAAACGCAGATTTAACTACAAAACGTCGCCAGTAGGAATAGAACTGTCAACCTGCCGCTTGGGGGGTGACACCTTGACCACTTCTCTAAGGCGCCACACCCTGTCTATGATTGTTATACAAATAATTATGCAACATTTTTTAGATATATGTTTATAATAAGTTGGCCACCCATAATTTTACTAACCCCTAGGTAGTACAAGAAGATGGTAAAGTAAGAAGAAAAAACTACAAATCAAAGAAAAACATGATATAAAAAATTGACAGAGCAAAAAGCAATAGTTTAAAAGTGCCGCAGTGAAAAGCTAAAAGGTTGATCATTGTATATACTAACAAATATTTGCACAAATATTATGTAATATTTGATTTACATAAATAAATATATTTATTAAATTAATTTATGTATAATACTTGGTGATAAACACTATAGTGCTAAACACTATAGGCACATTTTATATTATTTTTGTTTGTTATAAATTAATTTTTTTTTTCAAGTTTTTTTTATTGATTCAATTTTTTTTTTTAGTCAAATACATATAAATAAATAGAAAGAAAAACAGAAAAAAAAACAGAAAAAAACAGGAAGAAAAACATAACAAAAAATGGGAAGAGAAAAGGATAAAGAAGGACGAAAATAAAATGAAAATGGTGATGAATGAATCAAAAAACAGCAAACCACACAAAAAAAACTATACCTAAAACCAACAAAAAACTACACATTTACTGGAAAAACCCACTAAAAAATGACCAAGAATTTACTGAATTTACTAAAAAACCCACCGAAAAACAATAAAGAAAATACCGAAAAACGATAAAGAATTTACAGAAAGGACCGGTCAGAAGAATCTACCAAAAATGACAAAGAACCACTGAAACCCCAACTAAAAACAATGAAGAACCACTTAAGAACTTCTGGAAGACCCACTAAAAATTGATAAAAAGACAAAGTACCTACTAAACGAATCTACCGAAATATGACAAAATTATCCACCAAAAAATAACAAAGAAGAAAAACAACGAAAAAAACTACCAAAGAACTTACCAGAAGAACCCACCAAAATGACGAAGAAGCATTGAAAATTGCCAAAAAAAACAAAAAATAACCCCACTGCAAAACAACAAAATCACCTACCAAAAAATGACGAAGAAAAATGATAAAGAACACAAAAGAGCTTACAGAACCCACTGAAAATGAAAAAAAACTACTGAAGAACTTATCAGAAAAACTACAAAGAGACAAAAACAGCAAAACGACAAAATTACCTACTGAAAATGATGAAAAAAATGATGAAAAACCACAAAAAAACTTACAGAACCTATTGAAAATAATGAAGAACCACCAAAGAATTCACTAGAAGAACTCACTGAAAATTAACAAGAAGTACCCACCGAAAACTACAAATCTTCAAGAAGAACGACCAAAAAAGAAGCTTCAATGATAGCTCTAGGACGACTCTAATGACTCCAATGACGACTCCAGCGATGGATTCAGAGGTCGTCTAAAGCCAGGTGCGTTTACGTGATATAAAGCCAATCAAATCATAAAATTTGATCTTTACAGATCAGCCCGATGAGACAAAAACAAAAAAAAAAGTGAAAAACACCAAAAATACAAAAAACAAATATCTAAACCTGTATAGGAGCATAAATAAAAAATGTTGGGAAGACAATTTTACTTATAAGTTAAGCCCTAACCCTAACCCCTAACTAACCTTTACTTTAATTTTAATTAAATAATCAAAAACATATAAACGCACCTGGCTTTAGCCATCCCCTGGATTTAGCAACAACTCTAGCAACAACTTTAGCAATGACAAGAAAAATGATTAAAAGAAAAAAATATTTGTGTTAAACAAAGTTTAAAAAAAAAATAATCGCGTTAAAAAAAACTTTTATAAAAACAGATCATTTATATGATCCCTAATTTTAAAAATGATTGGCCAATTATATGATCATATATGGAGTTGCTATGGTGATGGGTCACTATGAATAATTTTCCTTTTAAATATATAAATTTGCAAAAGGGTTTAAGAAATTTATGTACTTGTATAGTTATGCATCTTAGGTGTCAATTAAATTACTGACAATCACTTTACAAACATCAATCTATACTGACAATTATTTTACTAACAAGCTTTTTTTACTGACACAAAATTCGCTGACACTTGATTTACCAACAAGTTCTTTTTTACTAACAAGTTGATTTTACTAACACACACTTTACCAACAGTTACATTTACTAACAAAATCAACTTACTGACAAGCTCATTTTACTAAAAATAGAATATACTGACAAGCTTATTTTACCAACAATACAATTCGTCAACAATATGATTTGCTGACAATATAATTGCTAACAATACAACTTATTGACATATGAGACCACAGCAATATAATAAACTACAAGAATAATTACGTATTATGCAATTTATTAATAATGACAATAAAATTGCACATTTTATTAATGATGATAATAATTGTTGCAGATCATAATTTAAAATGAAATCTACATTCTATACTAGTGTTCTAACCTGGGTAAGTATCACCAGAGTAGTCAACCCGCGGGTCAGTGACCAGTATGGGTTGGTTATAATATATAGGAAGTTGATCTGCAATAAATAGATAATATAGTATTTGATCTTTTTAAGATCTTTTCGATCTTTTTTTTTAACGTATTTTTTTTCTTTTATTTTAAATTTTTTATTTTATTTATTTAAATTTTTTTTATAATGTTATATTTTTTTACATTTTTTTTAAGATCTTTTTGATCTTTTATTTAAATTTTAAATTAGAAATGTCAAATACAAGTAACATACATTAACCAATACATATACAATACAATATGCATATTATATTACAATAGTCAGTAAATATTATGGAATCAGAAAATTTTTAAATCAGAAATGTCGAATACAAATAACATATATACTAAGATTAGTTTTAGTTTTTTATGTTTTTCTTTTTTATTTTTTACTTTTTTTTTTACTATTTCTTTCTTCTATAGGTTTTGTATACTGCTAGCAAGAGTAAAATGGCATAATATTCAGAGATCTTGACCTGGAAGTGTTGGAACTGACTAAGATAAGTATTAGTTCTTTTTTTTTGCTTGTTTTCTTTTTTATTTTTCGGTTTTTTTTTGCTAAATACTCCTTTCTTCTATAGGTTATGTGTACTATTAGGAAGGATAGAATAGTGTGAAGATTTAGAGATCTTGATTTAGAGATCACAATTCGGAAGTGCTAAAACTAAGTACCAGTTTTTTGTTTGTATTTCTTTTTATTTTTTGTTCTTTTTTGCTAATTACATCTTTCTTTTACAGACTTTGTGTACTGCCAGCAAGAGGAAATAGTATAAAGATTTAGAGATCTTGACTCAGAAATGGTAAAAAGGCATAAAGCTTTAGAGATCTCGACACGAAAGTGCTAGAACTGGCACTAAAATAAGTGCTTATTCTTTTTTCGTGCTTTTTTTGTTATTTTTGTTCTTTTTTACTAATTACTTTTTTTCTAGTTTTTGTATACTGCTGGGAAGGTTAAATAGAAGAGATTTGGGAACTGATTAGTCACATTATAATTGTTGACGGGTTTGTTATAAAAAGCAAAGAGTATTATATTAGTACCAAGAATGAAATGATTAGTTAGTTTAGTAGTTGATAGTTAGATTAGCACGAATGTGTAAAAATTAAATAAATTTAAATAAAAATATAAACTAAGGCCATGAAAAATTAATCAATTGGTTTTCATAACCCGGCCGGGTCAAAATTTGGAAACCTCAAAAAAAATTTTTTTATACGTTTTAATACCAGGTGGGATTTTAAGAAAAATTTTATATAAATTTCATAAAATTTTATATATGAAATATAAAAAAAAAGCCGGCTGGCCAGGTCAGTTAAAAAGATACATGTTATGAAAACCAAGTATTTAAATTTGTATAGCCTAAGTTTCAGAATTTTGGCATAGTTTCAGAATTTCAGCATAATTTTCAAAATAGTTTCGGGCAGCATCATTATCCATGGGCAGTATTGGGTTCAGATGTTGTCCCATTAAAATTGCACAGTCCCGAATGTCCCATGTCCTGGACAATGTTCTAAACAATGTCCCATATCCATGATAGCGTCTAATGTACAAGGACTATCAAATGATCTGATTGGCTAACAAAGCAGCTATTATTATAATTTTAATTATCCAGGATATTAACATTTTGGCGGACATGTTTGGAACATCCCATCCTGGACTGTCTGTTGTCCCTGTTCCTGTCTCAGCACAACATTGCCCGCGGGTAACCTGTAGCAGAATTTTTTTATTAACTAGTGTTCACCTGGGCCACCCAGATGACCCACCCGTGGGTAACCTATAGCAGAATTTTTTTAATTATCTAGTGTTTACCTGGGTCACCCGGTGACCCATCTGCGGGCAGTATTGTACATTTTCACTGTCCTAGTCTTTTTTTGCCATGTTCCAACATCCCAACGTCCCAGTATCTCAAGTGTTCCAACTATGTCCCAAGTCTTAATAATTAATAATTTAATTTAAAAAATATATGTTATTAGGATTCCAAACTAGTTTGAAAATCTTTAACCATGACCCATTAAGTAAAACCAATTAACAACCGCCTATCCGAAACTGAACCCAATTAGCTAATTAAAATGGATCATCTGATTATAATCGGGTTACCTGAATATCTGATTATTAGGGTAACCCGGATAGCTGATTATAATAGAGTGACCTGTTATAATCGAGTGACCTGGATATCCAATTACAAAAATATGTAAAAATTTGTTTCGATTTAAAGAAAAAATTTCGATTGATTTATGCAAAAATTTCAATAAATTTCGATTGATTTATATAAATTTCGGTTTATTATACAAAAATTTCAATAAATTTCAAGTCTTCTATAAGCAATTTCAATTTATTTTGATCATTAAAGCTAATTTAAAAAAGAATTTCAATTCAATTCTATTTAAAACATGAATATTGAGCATTCAAAGAGAATTTTCACTTAAAATTTTCCTGCCCTCATTTAACATGTTATTACTAAACTTTGGCACCGGTACATGGACATGGTGAGGTCACGAAATACTTAAAATACGCCACGAATTGGCGACACTACCAATGACGTAAACGATGTGACAGCATCAGAGAAAATATCATTATGTAGAAAAAAACATATTAGTATACAGAAATGACATTATGACCAACAATATCAGCACACTGTGACTTCAATGAAAAGCCAAATACTACTAATACCACTAAATCAGCAACACCAGCAACGACAACAGCAAACAACGACAACGGCAAAATGGCAAACGATGACAACGGCAAACAACTGAAAAAGGAAAAAGGAAATTAGTATTCAGGGCGAAACGACAGCACGGCACCAACAGCATCGACAAAACTAGCACACCGCAAATTCAAGCAATACAAAAGTGAAATACCACAGCAAGGCAACGATAATATCAGCAAAATGACTGGAAGGGCTATTACAGTATTACACAGCACAGGACAGAGGAAAAGTAACTTCCGGTTTCATCAACAATAAATTCTTCAGCTTCATGACTTTGAAGACGAAAGGCAGCATGAAATTCTAATATTCTTTTATCTTGGTTACTTTCATAAAATTGGCCTTGGTGTTTAGCTTAGCATCGCTCTGATAATAAGTGGTTGGTAGAAAAAAAAACCAAGCGACGTGAAAACACCCGTTTTTAAATAGATGAAAAACAAGTTTGAGAAAAAGAAAGTAGAAAGAGAAATTAAAAATTAAATAAACTTTACTTTAAAAGACTTAAATAAACGTAGAAAGAAAAATTAAAAATTAAATAAAAACTTGACCTTAAAAAACTTAAGTTAAAAAAACAAAAAACAATAACCTCATTTAAAACTTAATAATAAACTTAAATAACTTGAATTAAATTAATTTTTTTTTACAAATTTTTTTTACCTCCTTTTTAATTTAGTGTTAATTTGTATTAATAATTAAGATTTCTGAAATATTCTGATGTAGATCCTATATGAACTTAAATTATGAGCGTGGTCGGGCAAGATTTTTTGCAAAAAATCTGAAATATTCTGAAATGTGATGAAAATGACAGACTGGCTGGCACTGGCTCTGGCTACGTCACAATATTACGGCTATCGATCGTTCCGTAAATTATAAAAAATTCGTTCAGACCAAAATTTTTACCGATTTCTTGATGCAAAAAAATTTTATCTATTTCTATTCGTGTAATTTTAAAAATTTAAAATTTTGTCAAAATACGCCTATTCGATCGTTGCGTGAATTGTAAATTGTACACCGTGTAATTTAAAAATTTCCGCTTACCATTAAATAAATTTTCCCGCTCGCCATTAAATAGATTTGTTTTTTTTAACCATTGTTATCAAAATATATTAACATAATGAAGCTGCCTTCAATTATTACAAATAAAATATTATGTATCTCTGATATTTCACAAATGCCTCTTTTTATAATGCAATTGTAAATTAGATCTATAGACGATTGCAATTCTTCAACTGTATATTCATATCGTTCATATATCAGCTATACTTATGCTGCGATTTCAGGGAAAATATTCTTATCCAAGTATTCTAGATATATTTGAAAAATAATACTTATTATAGTTCCATATTTAAAAGTAAAATTATACTCTCGTATGTATATTACCTATTATCTCTTATAATTCATTTGGCCTAAAAATAGGAAGTGTTGCTTATTATGTTTAAGAAACATCATTCTTTCGACCATGTCTGGGTGAAGTCTGTTATGCAATGCTGTAATGTGCAATCTGGCATCTGAAAACAACTGCTCAGAAGGAACTAACGTAGCTAGGACTGATAGTTATTTCTGAGCCAGGTTTGATAACACAAGAAATTTGGTTGCATTATCTCACCACCATGTTAATGGATCACATTTTCTCTTTTGAATGGGCTCACAAATATAACAATCAACCTCATTCTCTTCAGTTACACTACTTAATTCCTTATTACTATATAAATCTGATATTAAATCATTAGAAGATCCAGCAAATTCATCATTTCTTGAAATTTCTTCAATTAAAGGTTGGTTATGTTCTTCCTCCAAACAGAGTCTTCGTACCATATTAATTGTGGTTATTTTCATATCCTCATTATCGATAAAATTCAAATTCTTTATTTGAGGATCCAAAAATGATACAATAAGTCCAACTTCATCAGGAACTTTCCAGTACTCTTGGAGAAAAAGGTAACTAGCAGCCTTGACCAGATCATATAACTCTACAGTAGTAACAGGTAGTTCTATTAAACGATGATTTTTAGATCGTGGATCACTATGTTGCTTAGATTTATTTTTTTTTGTTTTTTTATAATTCTTTTTTTTTCATCCTTGAGATGCATGTAATGGTTGCCGAAGTTGCTCTAAAATAGTTGGTGACTCATGCTCATATTTTAAATCCGATTTATTAGAATTTTCTTCATCAATATCTAATTAACTTTGATCGTTTATTTGTTTCCTAGATCCAAATAACAAATCTGCATAATCATCTTTAGTTTGTTCATCAGAAGGCTCAAACTTTTTCATAAGCAGCTTCATTGTTGGATAAATGAGGTTGAACATGGGATAATTGGAACCAGAAAATATGGTTGTAGCCTCATAAAATGGTTTTATTAATATGATAAGATCATCCAATAACTGCCACTCATTTTCGATTAGATTTATTAGTTTCAAATATTCCCATCAAGTTTATCACACTGTTCTACTTCAGATGGCAGCATAAGAACAAGATAAGTGATTACTTTTTTCAATTCTTTAAGTCGAACCCAGGCCAAATATGAGAAATTCCACCTCGTTGATACATCATCAATTACTTGATAAATTGTTGTATATTGGCACTTTTCTTGTGCATCATTAAGTCGTTCTGTTTGTTTGGGGCTCTGGGAAAAAAAAGAATCAGGTTTTTTGCTCGTTTAATTAATCGTGCTACAGGTTTAAGGCCTTTTAGTATGCTTAACTGAAGCGTATGAGCAGAACAAGCTGAATGTGTTACATTGTTTGTCAAATCAATTGCCTTTTTAATATTGCAACCATTGTCGGTTGTAATACAAAAAATTTTTCCAGTTAATCCCCATTCAAGAATAATTTGATTAAGTGAACTTTTAATATTTTTAGCCGTATGAGATGATGAAATTGGTTGGATTGTTAGTAAAGCCTCTTTTAATATAAAATTTGAATTGAACCATGTTGCCGTTACTCCAATATATCCTTTATTTGTTCTTGAACTCCACAAATCTGTAGTCAAATTAATAAATCCTCCATCTACATTTATTATGCCAAATAATTGATCACGACTCCAATCATAAGCTTGATGAATTATTTTTTTTGTAGTCATTTCACAAGGAATTTGAAATCCAGGTTCCAGATTATTTAGAAGTTGACGAAAAGCTTGACAACGCAGAATATTTAATGGTTAGCAATCTTCAATAATAAATTCTACCAAATCTTGTACCAATTTTTCTTGTTGACGTTTAGTAATAACATGCAAGGTCTTGACAATTGAGTTATTAGTGTTTTCTCCATTATGATCTTTATCGATTCGATGCTTGGACCAAAGATAAAAAAGCATATTTCCAGTTGACGAATTATGTACATATTTTACTGTAATATTTTTTTCTTTACAAAGTTGACAAACGTCAAAAGCCCTATCTTTTATTTCTTCAGTTTTAGAATAGTCCCATGCAATACTAGAATTATTTTGCTTTTTTCGTTTTTTTGTTCTTTCATTAGGTTTATTATTTATAGAAGGCTCATCATTTGTTGAAGGTTCATTATTTATTGAAGGTTCATTTATTGAAGGTTCATTTATTGAAAGTTCATTTATTGAAGGTTCGTTTATAGATAGTTCTTCATTTCTGGGTGATTCTTCATATTGTAAAGAAAATATATCATCTTCATGCATATAATCTGACATTGTAAAGTCTAGATTGATTTTTTAAAACAAAATAAACAAAATTATTATTATTATTATCTATGCAATATACTTAAACGAATCATACCTGCTTATTTATAGCTTTAAACTTTTACTCTTGTATGTTTTTTTTTTTTTAGTGGTTAACAACTAGTAATTAACTGCCGAAGAACTACAACTAGTAGGTTATTTATTAACCAGATATCCAGGTCAATTGAATATTTATTTATAATCGTTTATTAACCGGATATCCATTTATTATATTAAAAACCGGATTGACAAAACTATTATCCGATTAATAATTTTTCAGTTCGGGTAATAGATTACATGGTTACCCGAGTAATAGGTTGGAACCCTATATGTTATATATTTTTCTAGATACTGAACTTATTTTTAAAAAAATTAATTAGATTATCTTAATAAAATTTTAAATAATTTCAATTTAAAAAATTGTCACAAAATGTCACAAAATGTCCCAACTCATGTCCCAACTGTCCTATGTACAACACTGCCCACGGGGTTAGAAAATTATTTTATATTTAACCTGCTAGCTTTCTAAAACTCATTAATACTTTTGTTTTTTATATTTTTTTTTAAAACTAACCCTAACTCTAAACCCCAAACCCTAAAAAATGCACACCAAAAAAATTTAGTTTTTGAGATTTTATACTTTTATTTTATTTTAATCTGGATTTCATTATGATTTGTTACAATAATTATCTGTTTGGTCCTATGTGCACACTAGACGTTTTTTGTATATATTATTTGATCACTTTTTAATCATGTAATAACTCAATTTTCTGATTTTATTTCTTTTTGTGTAACTTATAAAATTCATATTAGTGAAAGTTAAAAAAAGATTTAGCGAAGAAAAAATGTAAAAAAAGTTAAATGAAAAAAATAATGAATGAAAGTGGAAAAGTAAGTGAATATAAAAAAAGAATAAAAGTGAATCTAATAATAAGAAAGACTGAATAATATATACGAAAAACGATAGTGCTTACGTCAGACATTACAGATAAAAATGTTATCAGTTAAATTGTAATGAAAACTGATTATTTATAGGGAACAATATAAATGATATAGCAAAGGCACGTGATTTATATAGTAACCTAGTGATAAAGTTATTATCCACAACCTAACCAATAACAAGTACTTATTGTTATGGCTGATACTAAAGTTATATTCTATTTTGATATAAAATTTTAAAATTTTCTTTGGATGTTTTTTTTTGTCTTTGTCTTGGTATAGATTTCATATTTATAAAATATATACAGATTTTAGCAGGGCTTATAGTTTCAAATCAAGACCCTATAACTTTAGCATTAATCGTGATACTTAAGGCATCTGGCGAATTTTTGTTGGTGAATTGTTTGTTGGTGAATTGTATTGTCGGTAGAATAATCACTAAATAATCTTGTTAGTAAATTCTATTTTCGGTAAAATAAGCTTGTCAGTAAGTTGATTTTGTTAGTAAAATTAACTATTGGTGAAGTGTATGTCAGTAAAATTAACGTGTCAGTGAATATATGATTGTCAGCAATTAAGTGTCAGTGAGTTATTTGTTGGTAAAAAAAGCTTGTCGGTAAAATGGTTGTTGGTATAGTGTTATGTCTATGAAGTAATTATTGGTGAAATAATACGAATCCATGCATCTCTTAGTTAACCAATCAAAATCAAGCACATGCAATATGTGCTTTATTGCTTACAATTAGCCAATTAAGATTGATTTTATAATTTTTTTTAAGAAAACTTTATTAAAAAAACATGAATATTATAGTGATCATCTATATTTATATACAACAAAACAACCTATTCATCTACTTGCATAAACCTAACAACAATGAATCCAAAAAATGAGAATTTCAAAAAACAATAATTCCAAAAAGCAACAACTTCAAAAGTGACAACTCCAAAAAGCAATAACTCCAAAAAATATCAAATTTAAAATGGTGACTTCAAAAAAATCATCAAATTATTAATGAATGAGAAAGAAAAAAAAAATAAAAAAAAAAATAAAAAACTTTACCAAGAGTGATTAGAGGAGTAACAAAAATCAGATGATTGTTTAGGGAGGGTGGGTGGTAAAAAAAAATGAAATTAGATATAAGGAATCTGACTATTTATATATTAAAGAAGAGGGAGGAAATAGGCCTCTGATAAAAAATAATCAGGTAATTAATGACATGGCCCTTATATATCTAGACAAAACCTAACAAATCAAAAAAAATATATTTAGCAAATACAAAAATAAAAACCAAAAAACAAAAAATAACTATTTATTGTATTAATAAAACAAGCAAAACCACTTTGCATGAGTACCAAAGAAACAAGCAGGACTACTGCATATGAATGCCAAAAAAATAAGCAAAACTACCCTATACAAATGCCAAAGAAATAACAAGACCACTCTATATAAATACCAAAAATGCAAAATAAACAAACAAGACCATCTACAAGGATGCCAAAAAACTAGAGCTTTGATTCTATTTTTAAATAACTATTCAAATTAAATCTGAATTCATTTTCATATATCTGATTTGAATTCAAATATGATTCAGATTGAGTAAATTCAGATTTAATCCATAAAATAAGTAACTAAATAATCAAAATTTAGTACTTTGATTCTAATTTTTAAAAACTATTCAATTTTTTGTAATATATTCAATTGAAATTCAGATTATAGCTCATAGGCTAAATTTCTAGTTGAAATATCATAATTATTAAAAAGTTGATATAATATTTAAAATTATATATATGCTATTAATAGTGACAAAAATAAAAATACAAATTTATAGAGTACATTACTGTGACTTTTTATACTATCCCAAAAATTATAACATATATTTAATGGATATATTAAAATAAGCTAAATGATTTGACTATGATTAACTATTTAATTAAACTTTTTAATATATATATATATTCTATAAGGGGTGTGCTATTTATTCTATGATTTATACCATGGATATATGGGTCAGTATAGTGATCACATCTATATATAATATATATAATATATATATTAAATTATATATGGTACAGTATATAATATATAGGAAAATAAATTTGTCATACCTGTGATATGTCACACCTTCCTGCTTCAACCAATCAAATCGCACAAGTTTATAGACAAAAAATTTTATTTAAAAAATTAAAATTTTACTTAATAAAGTATAAAAAATATATAAAATAGCATGTTATATAATGTAAAATTTTATTTTGAACAACTTTTTCTAAGTCATAAAGATAGATTGTCTTAGTAAAAAAATGTTTTATAAGAAAAATCAAAAAATTTCAAAGTTAGTACATATAAAACATTTTTTTTACTAAAACAATCTACCTTTTTAACTTAGGAAAAGTTGTTTAGCATAAAATTTTCATGTAATACTTAAATATAAATATAGATTATATTAGTAAAAAAAGGTTTATATATGCTAACATTTGAAATTTTTGATTTTTCTTATAAACCATTTTTTTTACTAAGACAATCTATCTTTATGACTTAGAAAAAGTTGTTCGAAATAAAATTTTATATTAAATACTTTAATAATGCTTATTTATTTTTACATTTTACTAGTAAGATTTTTAATTTTAAAACTTAAAATTTTTTGTTTACAAAATCATGCAATTTGATTGGTTGGAATCAGGATGCGACATGTCACAAGCAGTTTAAAATTTGATGTTCTCTTGTTCTCATGAGAACACTAAATTTTTTTAAGAACATTAATATTTAAAATAATGTTCTCTTAAAAAACTCTCTCCGCTAATCCATATTTCCAAAAATATCATAAAACAAATTTCAGTTAATACCCAAAATACACACTAGTAAAGGCACTAAACTCGCATAAGACAAAAGAAAAGTTACTCAAAATAAACAGTAGTTTAGTAAACACACTTGGAACTAGCTCCTACAAATAACTCACTATCAAAGAAATTTAATTTTTCGGAAAAATTTTTTAAAAAAATTTTTGGGGACTGGCTGAGACCCTGCATTGCAGATCTGTTTTGTTCTGATTAAATTACACGTAAACAAAAACAAATAAACATTACCAAACGGGTAAACAAAGAAATCACGTCCGAACAACCTAATTGATCAAATAAACAAATACGTCCACTTCAGTTACATGAACACAACATTGGACTCTAAAAATAGATTTCCAGAAAGTTCTAAATGCAGATGGAGATAATCACTACACAATTAGATGCAGTTAGAGATTTTCTTAACAACCCGACTGATAAGATTTTGAAGGCTATTCCAGCATTAAGATATGAAACAAGCAGCAAAGAACAAGAGGAGTTCATCATTAAATTTATGAACATTGCACACCCATCAGTAGAATCAGCTATTCTGCGAATCTTAGAATTACAAGAGGCAGAAATTAAGAAACAAGAACAAGTAAATGAAGAAGCACTGCTTAAAGAAAAGGAACTTCGCCTATAGGAAGAAAAAGAGAACCAGTTAAAAAAGGAAACTCTAAAAAAGGAATTAGCGGAAAAAAGAAAATACTACTGGTGCTTTCAGAAACAGGCTGTCCAGATTATAGCACTGAGGAACAACTTAGCAGTATTATGGATACAGAAGAAGAAAAAGATTTATCTGAAGACAAAAAGGATATATATGGGTCAATACATGCTTCGGGAAATAGATTAAATTTAAAGTATGAAGGGAAAAGTATAACAGGACAAACAAACGTGCCTATGGTCAAATCAAACAAAGGAAAAGAAGTATCGTACATGCTGGAAAATACAGAAAAAAGTATAACAGAGGTCTTTCACCCTAAAAGTAATATAGATGAGAAGACGAAATTGAAAAGAACCAAAATCACCTTTTGGGACATGTCTGCAAAGGGTAGAACGGACAATCTGTTTAAATTCATTAATAACTTTGGCCAAATAGAAAATTCGTATTGCACAGTCAATAAAGCCGGTCATGCTAAACTCGAACTTGTAGTATACTTATCTTCTAATAAAGAAGAACAGCTTCAAAGCACTTGGGCAATTCCACACAATAATGAATCACTGACTCGTATGACAATAGGAGAGAATGGAAAAGAAGTACTAAAATCTAGAAGGAAAATAACGGCAAAACTTTCTGGCCTACCACGTACTACAAATGAAGTAATCTTGTAGAGACAGCTTAAATATACTAAGGCCAAGATAGTTCATATTTTTAAAAACAGAAATGGTTCAAAGGGGATCAGCTCTAGTGGAATTTGAAAATATGGAGGACAAGCAAAAGGCACTCAAAACCAGAATTAAATATTTCAATTCAATGCTTAGCTGGATTTATGGAGAATTGGATGACTCTACCATGGAAGAAAGTCGAGAGATGAAATCTATCATTTCACACAATCACTTTATAAAAGAAGTAGAAAGTAAGAAAAAAAGTAGAAGTATCGAAAAAAATGCATTCACATTTCAAACTGATATTAACAACAAAGACTTACTTTTGGAAATTTTAAGCAGATTAACCCGACTTGAAGGGTCACATAGATTTAACAATCATGAGGGCTCAAATTTTTTTCAGCACACAGAAGCAACCATTCATACAAAAAAAGGTTCTCATATGGAGAACGGGCAAAAGACAAGGATTGGCTAAATCACTCCTAATAGTAGCTGTGGGCGTCTTAAAGAAAACTGGCAGCACAGGCAGCAGGTGCTGGGAAAAAAAGGAGGGGGGAATGAACAATCTTTTGACATTTGCATTTCATAATATTAATGGGATTAAATCAAACAAAACAAAGTTAGAGAGCCTAGTCGATTTGATGGATTTAAAAGAAGTGGATATAGTCGGATTGTGTAAAACAAATATTCAAAAAAAGGAAGGTAAATGGTTAATAAATAAGGACGAAAATTATAGGGTTTTTGGGTATCAGCAGAAGAAGATAAGAAGAAGGGTTCAGGCGTAGCAATAATCATACACAAAAAAATTGAAAAGCACATAGCGAGAGTAATAAGATAGTCATCCTACACGATCGAAGCAAATATGGTATTCAAAAATGAAGTCTGGTACCTTTTCGTCATTTATATCCCGCCCAACAATAAAGAACAAGAGAAAGAAATATGCAAAAACTTATTTAATAGAGTTGAGAATATACAAAAATCTAGTAAAGCAAAGGTCCTAATTATGGGTGACTTTAATGCAGAGGTCA
>QKWP01000825.1:22264-48730 GCA_003550325.1 Gigaspora rosea
ACCTGGATCGCTAAGACCAAAGAGGAGCTAGAGGAGATGCTGGAGTTGGCTGATGACTTTTACAAATTGAATGACATTAGAATTAACAAGAACAAATCAGAATTGATAGTGATTAACAGAAATCAGCAAGCATCGAATAAAGAATGCAAAATCTGCTCTAGCGATAGAACAAAAATCTGAGCAAAAGAAAAGAATAACCCGGCAAGGTTCCTCGGCATCTGGGTTTCTGAGAAAAACGGCAAAAACTATAGTCTAAGACTGGTGGAGCAGGAAATCCAAAGTTTAATAAGGATTTTAAAAAAGAAAAAGGTTATACTCGGGCATCTACAAAACATCAACAACAAGGTTTTAATACCTAGAATAGAATACAGATTAAGATTTCACATAGTAAGCAAGCGGGTGTGCGATCGTTTGCACAGACCGTGGTTATTGCTCATTAAAAACAAGGCAGGGCTGGCAAGTTCCACAGCAAATAGAATTCTGCATCATCGTAATCTTGTGGGACTTAGAACAATCTGGCAAGCAAGACTAGCTCAGCAAATACCAAGTCTAATCGAAAGATTAAACAATACAGGAACAGTAGGGTCGGTAACCTGGATTAGACTTAGACAGGCTCAGCTAGATAGTAAAAGTACGGAGTGTATTCTTGCTTGGAACACTGACAGATACAAGAGTAGTGAGTTTCGATTCAATTTTAATGCAAAGTTAGTGCAAGAAGCAAAAATAGTTAAAATCAAGCTAAATTGCAAAGAATTAGAAGAGGCGGTGAAGCTCGCAGACAAAAACAATAATGAAATTTGGACCTCCTAAGTATGAAGAAAAGAAAAAGTTTCTTGAAGAATAAAAGCAATCGTTGGATAATAGTGGAGCACTTAATTAGTCAGGACGGTGCACAATTGTTGACATGGTCACAACTGCAAAAACTTAGAGGGTTTAGTGGCTGTGGAAAAAAACTAGTATGGTTTCAAAGAATAGAAGAGCTTTTAATACACAACACTATAACAAGGGAAGTTAAGTCCCAATTTTGACTAGTGTGTGGAAACAGCTTGGCGACCCAACCTACCTTGATACCAGTTTCTAGAGACAAAAGAAAGTTGGAATGGGTCCTCTTCGGTACAAGTAGAGATAAGACTGAGATAGGAAGAATTAAAAGAAAAAAAGGAAACGTCATGGAAATTGAGCACTGGACCGATAGAAAAGAAAACAATAAGTCTCTTGTAAAATGCGCAGGGTGCCAAATAGGTGAAAAGAACAATAATGAAATGTGTATAATTAGGAAAAAGTTCCGTGAAAGTAGAAGAGCTTTAAAAAAAGGCGTTGTCAAAAGAAAAGGGGAGAACAGAGCATTCTTTGAAATCCCATTTAATTCCCTGAGCACGCGTATTGGTTCACAAACCCAAGACCCAGGAACAGTAAACACAGACGTAAAAGTTTTCGTCGAAACGGTAGAAAACTCATTAATTGACAAGTATATTGTGGAGCAAGATTTTAGAGTTAGGCTTAAGGAAACTGCGCGAACACTAGCAACATTCCAGAATCTAGGTATCTACACAGACGGTTCTTTAGAAGAGTCTGGAAATAGCACTCAACCATGAAGAATGGGTATGAGATGAATTATACTTAACGAGCAGAATCAGGCCAATCCAGTTACTCTAGCGCAATTTGCAGGTGCAATATGAGACTGGCCATCATCGACTAGAGCAGAATTAGGGGCAATAGGTACTGCATTGCTCGTAATTCTGCAAAAGTGCAAAATTACGATATACTGACAGTGCAAATGCAATCAGTATGATCAAAAAAGTACTTTGTAATCAGAGATCAAGAATTTCAAAGCTAAAGAATGGAAGCATTCTTGCAATGATCGAAAGTTTAATTAAATGTAAGGAGATAGATATCAACTTCGTCAAAGTAAAAGGGCACAGTGGCGTCTACTTTAATGAGCAGGTGGATAAGTTGGCGAAAGAAGGATACAAGAACAGAGAAGTTATTGGTTGGAATATTGAATGGTCGAAATTGGTAAGGGTGGTACCTAGGTGGAATTAGTATATAATAGATATCCCTATTAGAGGGTTAATAGATAGTATTACAAATTTGTATTATAGCATAGAATGGTTACACACTAGTAGTATAGAATATTTAGAAAGTAAGAATAGTATAGAGTCAGAAATTGATTGGAAGGGAATTTGGCAGAATTTTAAAAAAAATGCAGGGTCAAGATGTAGAAGTTTGCAAAGTAGTAGGGAATGAGTATTTGATACAAAGTGTCTAAACGACTTACTACCAACTTTTAGCTTACTACACAAGAGGAACCCAACGATGTATCCGATAGATACATATATAGCATACTTTCATGAGAAAGAAGATTTAGAACACTTAGCAAGTTGCAAACTATACGAAATTCTCTGGAAGAAGATTGAGCGCAAAGCTGCGAATCTTGCCTTAGAAGAACAGTTTCTCGCCAGAGGAAGAAAGAAGAAAAAAAGTGAAGATGCCTCTACATTGGAAATTGCAAGCACAGAAGCGGTCTTAATCAGTTTATCAAGAAATTCTAGGCTGAAAACCCGCATAAATTGCATTAGAGGGATCCTTTTAAGTAACAGCAATGAAAATATAGAACTGCGAAATGCCCGAAAAAGATATACTTATAAGCTCAGAAAGGAGTTCAAGCGAATCATTTGGGTATGCTGATGTGAGGCAGTTAACGAATGGGAGAAAAATCAAAGTATCTCAAACAAAGACAAAAGGGAAAGAGCAGTAAGAAGTAGACCATGTAAGGAAATTTCACATAAAAAAACCTTAAGAGAAGCGGAATCAGAGTACAAAGCAAAGGGGAAAGAATGGTGGGACAAGGTCGAAACACTTTTGACTAACGTAGTCCAAACTAATTCTAAACTGACATGGTCTGGGTTGTACAGACCTGGTGGTAAACGAACTTAACGCAATTTTGACAAGGCTAGCGACCACCATCCAGTGACCCAAGAGAGTTCCTTCAGTGAGTTGAAGGCCTAAGGATAGGAAAAAGATTGCTGCAGCAGATCGCATCTGGGCACTTTATAGTAGCCAGATGAGTCTTTATTGTAGAAAAAGAAGGGTTAAAGGCAGTAGTTGGAGACCTTTGTATGTAGTAACATGCGCATTCTTTAATCAATAAAGGCAAGATTGCCAAAAAAAAAAAAAATAATGTTCTCTTATTTGAGAACATTTTGTACTGATAAAATGTTCTCAAAATATTATTAGTATTTATAACTATTAGTTTTTTTTTACATATTTGAAAAAAAGATTTATGGTTGTAAAAATTAAATAAGTATATTACTTGATCAATTCAACCAATCTATTTAAAATCAAAATGCCTTTGTTTATAACTTTACTTAAAAGTCCAAAACAGGTTTATATAATTAAAATATATGCATAGTTAAAAAATAAAATTCTATATAAATGAGAGCATTAAAAACTTTTTGAGAACATTAATACTCTAAATTTAGTTTATTTGAGAACATAATTTTGAATTTGAATTTTAAACACTGGTCGCAGGTGCGACAAATTTCTATTCTCTAAATTTTAATATATATATATATATAATAATGCAAAGCCTTAGCAATCTTATGACCCTGTAATTGGATTTTAATGATTTTGAGCTTATTAGAATCATTTCATTGAGCCAAACGTTTTTAATAGTAAAATCATCCAAAACACACTAGTAAATCAAGAGTTATTTAATATTATATATATTTATATAATATACAAGTGTTTGTGGGCGCTACCGGCGCCCTTTAGAGATCACATTTTTTTAAATGATAGAAAGCTTCTAAAAAAATTAGCAAATAGAACTGCACTAGGTACTATCTTAGTAATCTCGTTAATTACTACGATATAAAAAAACTTAGAGTAGCTGCATGATGCAGTTGCACTAAAACCAGGAATATTATACGTCTAAGTATTTCATAATTAAGATTTTTTTGAAATAGAATTTATTATTTATATTGTTTTCTTTTAATAATAAATGTAAGTCTTATAAGTGCTATTTATATGCCAAATAGACTCGATTAAGTGATTTATTTGTTATAAAGAAAAATAAAAATAAATCCATCACCAGATGTTTTGTATTCAATAATAGCGCATCTGGCTTTGAATTTAATGCGCTTGCAACCTGATCCCCTTCATGGTCCTGGTTAGCACATTAAATTTAAAGTTGATGCTTTTTTAATTGTCATCTAAAAGTGATCACTCCGCTATCCTTCGAATCTTTCTATCTGCCAAGTAAAACTATTATTGGTTGCTATGCATCCATTAATTATATAATTTGATTAATTTGTAATAAATTAATTCTCGAAGAGGTTAAAACCTCATTATTATTGTGGATTAAATTATATTGTTTTTTCTTTTAAAATAAAAATAAAGTATAAATACAATAATAATAATAATAATTAGGGCTGTTAATCGGTCCGTCCCGGTTAAAAGACTGCCTGGTCTTTTAAAAAACCAGACCGGACGCGGTTCGGGACCAAATAGGACCGAATAGAGCTAGACCGGGCAGACCGATTATCAATATAATACTTTTTTGCTATAACGGTGAAATTAAGTTTGTCAGCATAAAGAATTACAATAAGCTTTTAAAATTAATAATATTTACTTATATGATATTAATACGTTTGATAATTTTAGTTATATATAAATTATGGATTAGAAAATAATATAGTATATTAATGTAGCAAAATAACTCATTTAATTAACTTCGTAAATATGCACATTATAGTTAAAATCAGTTAATAAGATATTTTGTCACTTTTAACCACTTTAAGACTCGATAATTTGATTGAATAATATAATCATAATTGGGCATGCCAAATGTTCAATCTTGTACTGATTCAAGACAAGAATTGTCTTAATATATGAAAAAATTACAGTAATCAACAAAACGATTAGATGTTACTTGTATAGAAAAAAATATTTATTAATAAAATATTGTTAGCATTTACATGTCTGTCAAATACTTAAAAATTTATAAACTTAATATATTTAATAAAAAAATATAAAAAATAAAGTATACTACTAGTATCGAGTTATTTCCACTCGTAGTTTGAATGCTATTAGAATTATGATGAAATTTTTTAAATTTACTAGTATTACTATCTTAACATCACAATACAACAATAATTTTTTTCATTAAGTTTTAACAATAATTAATTATCCGTAATATGCTTAATAGAAAGTATGCAAATTTGATTTTAAAATATATTAGCCAAATTTAGTATGCAATATTTTGGCGTTGTAATCTTTAAATCCAGATATCAATGTGTGCCGATATTGAAAAAAATTGATAATCTATAATTTGACAATAATGGTGTATTCATTACTTCATGCGGATTGAGCAGATTACACTTATTTCAGATTGAACAATATACTAAAGTTGCGGGCGAAATTGTTTTTTGTTTTCGAAATAATTCAGATTTAATAAGGTGATCCGAAATAAAAATTCCAAATTCCGAAATCAAGATGAAAATCTGATACAAATCTGATAAAATCCAATACTTCCGATATTTCTGATATTATCCGAAATTCAAATCTATAATAATGAGTGGCACGAAGTGTTGCCTATCCTATTCAACAGTCTATTTATGTCAATTTGAAAAGCATATTTCAAATACTGTTGAATTCCCGATCCTGTCAAAGTCGATAACCTGTCAGATCTAATAAAAACTTAATCCACCTGTTTCCGCTATTTGAATATAATAATTTATAAGTTTTCAAATCTGATTACCCTCAAAATCTTTTCACCATGCATATCGGTTTTGGCAAGTTTAACTGTATGTATCTTTTAATGAAACGTTCAATTCTTTAATGGATTCATCATAATCCTAATTATTTATACATATTCTAAGTGCACAGTTAAATTAACGGCCTTTACACATATATAAGTAGTAATGTGAAATATTCACGAATTTGAATACATTAAATCTCAAAAAATGATATGCATGGTGGACAGATTTTGTTGTACTGAGAGCTATCAGATTTGAAAACATTATAAGCTATTAGATTCATATAACGAAAGCAAACATAGCGGGTTGACTTTTTAATAGATTTGACAGATTATCAGCTTTGGCAGGATCAGTTTAACGTATGAATCTAATCGCTTTAATGTTATCAAATCTGATGAAATTTCAATACTGATATCAGTTTAACGTAGTTGAAACTGGGAAGCGAAGATGCGAATTGTCGAATCAACATATCAATTACAGAATTATGAACTAGTAAAACCTCACACGATTGGATCACGTTTTTGAACATGACCAATCATAGCCTCAGACAATTTCGGACTCTTCGGATTGAGTCTATAATATGGGAAATTACGGATTTTGTCAGAAATTTCAAAAATTTGCATATTGGACGAAACTAGTATTGCCCAAATTTCGGATTCAGATTTGGCGAAATATTTGGGTTTTGCCTGCAACATTACAATATACTATATTTGCATATAGGCGTTGTTTGGATCACGAGTTTGAGGCAAGCTAATAGCTAATTTTAGTCGAATTATAAGTTTTATCTTTAAAAATTCTCAGCTAAATTAATCATTAGCTTGTTTCAAACTTGTGTTCCAAAATAATGCCCATAGGCAAATTGTAAATCAACTGATCATGCCATTGCTGTCATTAATAAACTTCTCTATTTTATTAACATTAACAACAGCCCATTCACATTATACATTAAATGTGGTTTAATTTTGTTTAACAAACTAAGGGGTTTGTAATTGAATTTTAACCAAAAACAACATTATAGTTGTTTCAAAAATGCGTATTATCAAAGATAATATTTAGTTTATTTGATATTTACTATTAGGACCGACGGTCCTTTCAGTCCGTCCTAAAAAGGACTGAACTGGCCCGGTCCCTGGACGGACCGAAGGACCGTCGGTCCAGACCGGACCGATTAACAGCCCTAATAATAATAAAGTAAAACAAATTAAAAAATTAAAAAATATATGTATAAATAAATAAAAAGCGATTATATATGCTTGCCTAAATAAAGATGCTAGCTAAATTTTTCGAATATATGCGAATATTCATAACTTATATATTTAATTTTTGCATTTACTGCATAAAACCATTTGCATTTGTTTTCGGCAATGGCAGAAATCTGGTTATGTGAATTAAATTATATTGTTTTATTCCTTTAAATAAAAATAAAATACATATAATAATAATAATAAAGTAAAAAAAACAAATTAAAAAATTAAAAAAATATAAAAAATTAAAAAAACATATAAATAAATAAGAAGCGATTAATATATGCTCGCCTAAATAAAAATGCCAATTAAATTTTCAGAATATATTCAAAAATTCATATATATTTTAATAATTTTTGCATTTACCTCATTAATAATTTTTGCATTTACCATATAAAAAACATCTGCATTTGTTTTATAGTAGCAGAAGGAATCTGCTTAGGTGGATTAAATTATATTGTTTTATTCTTTTGAAATAAAAAAATATCGACAATAATAATAAAGTACTGTAAAACAAATCAAAAAATTAAAAAAATATATATAAAAAAAGCGATTAATATATGCTCGCCTAAATAAAAATGCTAGCTAAATTTTCAGAATATATTCAAATATTCATATATATTTTATTAATTTTTGCATTTACCTCATAAAAACATTTGCATTTGTTTTTCGTCAATGATAGGAATTTGGTCAGTGTTTGACCCAAATCTAATAAGAAGATAATTCAAATACAGGGTGATAAAGATTGATTTGAATATAATGAAAAATAGCATGAAAAGTAAAAAATTATCTTAATAAATATTTAATGAAAAAGATTATATTCTTACCTGATTTCATTTTATTATTGATATTATGGCTATTTCAAACATGAATAACAAATCCAGTATGCTCATATAAGTACTGTACAATAACAGTATGTTACATTAGAACAGCTCATTATCATAGCCCAATCAAATGCAGGATTTTGCTGTCAGTTAGAGTTGAGTTAGTTCACTTTGGATTATTATAGTTTCTATAATGAGTTTACTATTACAAACCTTAATATTCTGGATGTGACTCATTGACGCATGTTATTAACATTATCTATATCTCAGCTTACTAATATTATCAAAGATACAAAGTTTGTATAACGAACGAAAGTCGATTTTTTTTTTTTAAAAAAAAAATTTGATGACAACTCAAGATAAATAAGATTTTTATCCTTTTGATTCAATTTTCATGCATTGATTATTAATCCATGGTATAGATCGATTACAAAGTTATGACGAAATTATGATGCAAATTATCATATGTCGCAATAATTGCAGATTTAAGATTTACATCACAATTGATCATTGTATTTTATTCCTTAAAATCAATTGATATTGAGTTTAGGGTTAGATCGAAGGTAGCCTCTATTAGCAAAATAAGACTTTTACTTAGTGAACCAAGACCAGTTCTGATAGTTGTTTTTTTTTATTTCTTGTGTTTTTGTCTTCGTCATCTCGCTTTGTTTTGTTCAGGCAAATCTGGTATCATGACTTGATAATAGTAGGAAGGAAGAAAGGAAAACGGTGTCGATTCGCAATTTATACCCAAATTTATAAATAGATTTCATTTATATTATTATATAAAATTAATTACAGACTTTGACAATCGTGTAAATGTTCTGGTAAATAATTCATAGACGACCTCCTGATTTTGTCATCTAGTAGTATCTGGGATTTATCATACTTGTCAAATTTGGTTTAGCATTTCCAAAAATGGTTAGAGTCATTAACGTTAACGACTAATAACATATAATTGATAAATTCATTTTTAAATTTCCCATGACATGTGATCTGTGACTATTTATACCATTTTATTTTCCCACGTGCAAAATAATTAGTAAAAATATAAGAGACACTCGTGACCGATGATAATTTTATAATGTTTTGATTGTTACAGTAGGAAGGTCTTCTTTACTTCTTACTATAACAACGACACAGCTACAGGTAGGGATAGTAAAGTCAGTCCAGGTCCGATCTTGGTCCTAGAACTTGTAAGTCCTATTACACGGACCTAAGGACCAGGTCCTCATATAATAAGTTCTAGAATTTATGCTCAACCAATAGGATTAAGTCCTTGGACTTAGTTCTAATACTTTTTAACCAATTAAAATTCTTTGTTTACTGTTTTGTTACTAATATTTTTAAGTTCTATATTAGAACCTATTATGGACCTATGGACCTAGGTCCTAAAATTGGGACCTAGTCTTTAAAGACCAGGTCCCAAAACCAGGTCCTAAAGTCCCGGACTTAAGAACTTTGCCATCCCTAGCTACAGGGATCCTTTATCAGTTTATAGCGGTGTCCAAAAGATAGGTATAATCCTTAGTCTGTAAGAAATTATACTCTTCTCTAAGAGCAGTTTGTGAGAGTATTCAATAAGGAATTATTGATTTTACTATTACTTGATAATAAACTTGGTGTTATTAAAATAAATAGTTTCTTTATTAATAATCTAAGATAGGGCTATTCTTAGGTTTCCGTTCCTAAGAAATCCCAATACAAGATGTATAATAAATAGGGTGAGTCAGTAAAAAAAGGACAAATTTATCTAATAAATTTGTCCTTTTTCTACTAACTCACCCCAAATATAAAGAGAAGTGGGGTATCTTGGTCTAGTTTGACTAAGGGAAATTCTGTGTCTTTAAATACATTTTAGAATAAGTGTTATAAGCGTTGATTTACAATAATAAACACTATAATCTACACGAGCAACATAAGCGATATAAGTGCTATAAGCATCATAAGCGTTACAAGGAGGATAATCGTTATAAGCGTTATAATCGGTATAAGTGTTATAAGCGATATAAGTATTATAATCGGTATAAGTGTTATAAGTGATATAAGTGGTATTAACTATTCTAAGTATTTAACTTCTCAAGATAATAATATAATACAATATAATAATATAATAATAAAAATAAAATAAAATAATAAGATTATATAATTACTATTGTTCTATAACATTTCTATCTATTTAAGAAAATTTACTCCGTAAATTCTTTTTTTAATTCTTCTATAAGAACTGTATAATCCTCATCCTTCAATTTAATTATTTGGGTCATAGAAAGGTAAGTAGTTTGGTGCATTAAGTCCTTTGGACAAATCGTAAAGATTTTTCTGATTCTTTGAGCTTCTTTCCAAATGTCTTGGGGTTTTCAGTTTCCTTTTACTTTTCGAATTTGTTCTCTAATCTGGGTCCTATGTTTAGTCTGTTTCTCTATTATAGTTCCTAAATAATAATGGGCTTCAATGGTCTGTCTTTGTTCTCATCGAGATTGTTTGAATTTAAATAAGTCTTGTAGGATTTTATCAACTTGTACAGTCCATGTTTCTCGAAGGAAAGGATTAGTTCGAGTAGCCTTTTGTAGGTTAAGAGTCCGAGTCAAGTCTTTTAGCAATAGTGTTATTGCCTTAGGTTTCTCAATTGGTTCTTCAAATAAGAGAGCTTCTATGTCTTCATCGAATAGTCACAGTAATTCATTAAGTTCGACAAGGGGTTCTGTTTCTTCTTTTGGGGTAACATCAATTACTTGTTCCGGATGTTAGTCATCTCATAGAATTACATTTTGACTAAAAATTCCTAATTTGTATTGGGTAGCAGGGTCTTGTCTCCAAATAGAAAGAAAGTTTCGAAGAGCAAGTATAGTATTGGGTTGTAGGGTAGTAGATTCCATTTTAGGGGTTTTGATAATATTTTGGGAAATTTCAATCAGAGTATAGAATGATATAAATGTTAAAGTAATACAATGATTTTTATGGGCTGTATACAAAGTTTTACACAAATTCCACTCCCTTTCACAATAAATTTCTTTCAGAAATTTCTAATTTTCAATTACAATTATAGGTTCTCATGTCTGTTTCTCATAATATTTAGTAATCTGTCGCTATTATAATATTTCTGTAAGGTTTTTCCTTTCATATCTCAAAGTTTATAAGCACTATTGTTTAATTTTTCTTGAATTATAAAGGGTCCAATTCTTTTATTTCGAATTTTCACAAGCAAAACATTTCTAATTCTTTTCGTTGTATTCATACTTTTTCTCTAATTTTGAAGGTTTCTTCTTTTATCTTTTTATCAAAGGACTTTTTCTGTTTCTTTTGTGATTTTCTAGTATTTTCTCGAGCTTCTTCTTGTATGGTTGGTAGTTTTTCTATTAACTCATAAGCTCGTTGTAATATACTGTCTTGTATATTTATTTCTGTATCTTCATTTTCTTTAGGATATACAGAAATAAGTGCTTCTATAGGTAGTGTGGCTTGTCTTCTATAAACTAACTAGAACAGAGTATATCTAGTAGTAGTATGTCTTTTGGTTTGATAAGCTAAGAGAACAGCAGGTATGCAATCATCTGTTTCTTTTAATTTTGCGAGAGATTCACATAATGTTCAATTAAGTCTTTCAACCATTCCATTTGTCTGTGGGTGGTATGGTGAAGAGAATTTATGTTTAATGAGAAACTTTTTACATAATATCTGTATAGTTTCGCTAATAAAGTTTCTTCTTTGATCAGAGAATATAATCTTTGGAGTTCTGTGTCTGCAAATGATTTTTTCGAAAATAAATTAAGCAAGAGTATTAGCTC
Organism: Gigaspora rosea; assembly: GCA_003550325.1. Taxonomy (NCBI): domain Eukaryota; kingdom Fungi; phylum Glomeromycota; class Glomeromycetes; order Diversisporales; family Gigasporaceae; genus Gigaspora; species Gigaspora rosea. Next base: position 33,877 of record QKWP01000825.1, read on the forward strand.
CAGCATCAGGGACAGCCTTGGCCTCTGGCCATCTTGTTAGGTAGTTGGTAGCAACGATAATATAGCGATTGGTTTGAGTAGTTATTGGTAAGGGTCCGACAAGGTCAATTCCAATTCTCTCAAAAGCATGTTCTATTTGGATAGGGTGGAGAGGTTCTTTTCTTCATCCTTTTTGTCTCTTTTGGCATGTTTCACAAGTCTTTACATATTCTTGGATGTCTTGATACATTTGATCCCAATAATATTGTTCAGCTATTTTATAGTATATAGCATCAGTTCCCAAATGTTCAGCAGTAGGGTGTTTATGCATTATATATAGGATCGGTTCTATTTCTGTCCATTTAATAACTCGAAGAAGTGTTCCGAATTTTTTCAGTTCTTTTTATATAAGAGGTTATGTCTAATTTCGAAATATTGAGCCTGGTTGATTAATTGTTTCTTCTTATAGTCTGTGAATTCGTTTGGTAACTTGTCTGATTCTAGGTAATTATAAAGTTGGATATATCGATTCAAATTCATGATTTAGATGATTTAGTTGTATGGGTCAGTAGGCGTAATAGAGCATCAACATTAGAGTGGATTCTTCCAGATTTGTAAAAGATTTCAAAGTTGTAAGGTTGAAGTTTAAGAATCCATCATCTAATCTTTTCTTTAGGTTCAGCAGTGCATAGCCATTTCAATGCTAAGTGGTCTGTAACTAAAATGAACTTAGTAGTACCTAAGTACTTATGAAAATGTTTGATTGCCCATACTATAGCAGCACATTCCAATTTAGTCATACTATAGTTTACTTTTTCTTTCCGTAGACTTTTACTTGCATAGGCAATAGGTAGGGTCCGTAATGGGCTGGGTTTTTATAAGGCCCGTAAAATTATTTCTAAGCCCGACCCGAACCAAAACCTGGTTATACCTTAACAGGCCGGGCCCAGGTCGGGTCTGAACAGGCTTTATCTGGGCCTGACCCGGCCCGTTGGCCCGCATATATAGAACTAATAAATCAATTTTTTATATAGCGGCGCATCAACTTTTATAATTGTAGCGAGTTTGACCCCACGCTTCAATGAAATTATAGCAGATCAGCATGGTATAGGTGAGCAAATCCATATAGTATAGCCGAATTTAAAATCTATACTATACCGATCAGCTATAATTCCTAACTTTAACACAAATATATATTACACTGGATCAGTATAGTATAGATTTAAAAATTTGGCCTATACTATGCGGCTATACTATACTGATCTGCGAAATACCTCGCTTCAACTCGGTACACATGACAACGTCCATATAAAATAGCGAGTTCGAGCCCACGCTATAGTGCAGCGCATTAACTCATTACATATGACAACAGACAGGGGGTTAGGTGCAATGAATGAGAGAGCGGCGAGAGGGATGGGAGCCAGATTAATCAGGCATCGAAGAGAACAAGTGACAAGAAACGTGAAGTAAATAAGCACTGAGATTTTATAATCTCTGCCGCATGTATACATACGTACCTTATATGCATATCTATAATTTCTATAAGCACAAATCAGGTTATGCTCACAATAATAACCCTTCGTCAATGCATAGGGCTAAAATTTAACGGGCCTATCGGGTACCTGCGGGCTTTTTTGCAAAGCCCGACCTGGGTCCAACGTTTAATAAACCCGACCCGAACCCGGCCCGCTTTACAAACAAAACTCTAAAATTAGACCCAGCCCGGGCCCAAACCCAACCCGACCCTGAAACTCGCGGTTTTAGCCTGGTCCAATACGGACCCTAGCAATAGGTATTCCTTATGGTTTTGGTCTAATTGACTAAGAATAGCACCAAATCCATAGTAAGAAACATTAGTAGCCAGAATAAAGGTCTTTCTAAAATTAGGGTAGGCTAGTATAGGTGCAGCAGTAAGTCAGTCTTTTAATTCATCAAAAGCTTCTTGTTGAATATGAGTCTATCGATATGGTTCATCTTTTTGTAATAATTAATTCAATGGTTTAGCAATAGCTGAAAAGTTCAGCTAATCCTAAAAATAAGCGGAGTTGGGTTATATTCTGTTGTGATTGAATCTTTTATATGGCTTCAATTTTGGTAGAGTTAGGGGCTATTCTACTAGGTGCAATTATATGGACTAAGAAGGGTAGTCATTGCATTCAAAAGTTATACTTCTTGATATTAAGATGCAATCCAGCTTGCTTGATTCTTCAAAACACTTCATTCAAGTGCTTCAGGTAGTTATCGAATGTTCAAAAGTATACTATGGTAACATCCAAGTACACTACTACAAATTTCTAAGCAATTCCATCATATACTTAGTCCATTAGTCTTTGGAATGTAGCAAAAGCATTACAAAGTCCGAAAGGCATCACATTGAACTCGTAAGTTCCATAGCGAGTTACAAAAGAGTCTTTCCTTTATCACGAGAGTGTATAGCTACTTGCCAGTAGCCGCTTGCAAGAGATAAAAGGTATGCATCCTTTTTAGTAACTTTGTTAAGTTTCTGATTGTCTACACAAAAGCGTAATTTGCCATTTTTCTTTTTCACTAGGACAATGGGGGAAGTCCAGGGACTATTTGAGGATCGGATAAGTTTATGTTTTATCATTCGTTGGATTTCCTCCTTAATAAATGTCTGTTCACAGAATAAGGTCTAGAATGAATAGGTAGTACATGCTCTGTGAAAATATAATGAGAGACTAAGTCAGTTTTTTCTAATTCATTGATATCTATTGCGAAAATGTCTCAAATTTCTCAAGTAAATGTTTAAATTTAAGTCCTTGGTCTGCAGCAAGAGAGCCTGTGTTTAGTGATATAGTTAGAGTTAAAGTATATTCTTAAAAGGTATAAAGGTATCAATACTATATACAGGGTAGATATTTATTTAAGAGATAATATTTAGAGGGTTTGTCTATACTTTTGTCTGGTTCAACAGGTAGTTTGTCATCATGCCTAGGATTATCTAAAAATTTGTATTTGTGAGAAGAGCAGTAAGGGTTTCAGTTCTTTGTTGTAGGTACTGGGTGTCTTGGTGAATAAGGCGAAGTAATTGTTGATTAAAGTTTTCAAGTTTTTGAACTTGTTGCTAAAGTTGTTCAATGGTTTGGTTCTGTTAGACAACTTGTTGTTGTAATGTCTCAAAAACTTCTTTAGTGACAATATCTGGGTTATTTGGTGATAGGGAGGTACACATTCGGTACAATATCCGTCATGTTCATCAAGTTCTTCCTGGTGTTTAACATGAAGACATTCCTTACAAAGGTCAATAAGTGTGTCTAAGAAGTTTCTTCTAAGATTAGCAAAAGCAGTTTCTTTACAGAATTTAGAATGGCTAGTGTTAAAGAAAATTTTAAGAGTTTGTTGTAATTGAAATTTTTCACTTTCTTCTAATATGCCATGTTCAGCACGAAGTACTAATGACATTTCTTTCTGACTCTAGGATTGGTTAATGCGATCAGTCATTAAAGGTTCTAAGGCTTCAGTTAGGCTTTGGTTTAATTCCTGTAAAAAAATCTTTGCAAGTCAGAAAATACGAGTCTGGTTCATTTTATACTGAGATCTAGCACTTCTGTTGGACTTAGTATAATGTTTAATTCTGGTTTATAGATTATAATTAGAATTATAGAGAACATCCTGTCTGGCTTTATAAACATAGAGATGTTCAAGGTTACAAAACCAAGAGCTTGTAGTATAATTCACAGAGAGATTAGAAGGTGGTTGCTTCTGGGCAAGGTTAATACTAAGCTGAATGATTTGTTCAGTCAGTTGTTTAATAGCTTGGTCTGTATTCATATTAGGGGAAGCCATAAGTTTTCTAGTTTTTTATTTGCGAGCAATTGTCATAGTAGCATCAATATTAGCAGGTTCGGAGGCTTGGACATTAATAGCAAACTCAGGACGGAGTCCTTGAATGAAGAGTTGTATTACAAAATCTGCAGGAAAGACAGCTCGAGGGTCAATACATCGCTTTAGTTTTCTAAATCGGTTGATATAGTCATCAATAGAATTGGCACCTTGTTTTATTTCAAAAGGTTGTTTTTGCCAAATGGCCTTTTGTTTTGGAGTGACAAATCGATCTAAAAACAGGTGTTTAAAACTTGTATCTTTATTATCCAGATTACTAAAAGCAGTCAGTTGAGTAGCAAGAAAGGAAAACCAGTCTAGGCCAATTCCTTTTAAGTATACAGAGACAAGTTTTAATTTCCGGGTAGCATTCCATCGGTTGGTGATAGCAGCACGCTTAAATTCAGAATACCATTCGAGTGGATCTTGGGTTTCATCTCCGGTAAAGAAAGTAACAGAAAGGAGATTTTTTTCAACTCCACCATTTACAAATGCAGCAGCTAAGGTATTAATAGCAGTAGTGCATTAGTGATAGCTCATTCTGCTATAATAGGTGGTTGTCTACAGGTGAGGCTAAAGGGGGTTCTTGGTTTTCTTTACTAATTTCTTAAGTAGTGTCCGGTAAAAGTCTATCTAAATTAAAAGTGGAAGTAGTTACAAAGAAATTTTCAGGGTCTACTTCGGAGCGATTATGTATTAAAAATGTAGGGCTTGCAGATAGGCTAGTACGTTGGAATGGAGAGTTTGAAAACTAATAACACTATTATCTTCACTAAAAGGAAGTAGGCTAAAACCAAGAAGGATAAAAGAGGTTCTTTAGAAAGAGTAAGAAGAGGTGTAGTATTAAAAGTATTGCTAGATTCTTCAACAATAGAAGATCCTAAGTCTGGATACTAAGAGTTATAATTTTTAGTATCAGCGTCTAGATATGAGTCAAAGGTGGTATAGTCTTCAAAATCAAGAGGGGGTAATAGTTTGATAGGTAAAACGTTGGAGAATAGCAAGAGCAATTTCTCTTGGGTTGTCAAGTTCTATTTGGTATCGGCAGCTAAAAATAATATCTTGAATACAAGTATGAATAGTAGCAGATTCTCTAGTAGCAGTCAGACGACCAAAATTGCCATTAGTTTGGAAGGTATAGAAATCAGCAAAGTAGGTACCAGAATACCAATGCCAAAATCTTCCAAAAGGTGTTCGAGCAAAAATTCGATCACTAGTTCGAAGTAGAAGGTAGCACTCTTGACAAGAAAGATCAGGAGCACGTAGTTGGAGAGAGTGAAATGGAAGAGCAAAGTTTTGATAATGTTCTACTAGGTGGGTTCTAATATGTTAATTATATAAGTCATTAATGTCAGTAGTCATATGCTTTATGACTCCAGGCTAAATCTCAAAAGAATTAATTGTTAGTAATATTTTGTTAGTGAGTTTAGTTAAATAGATAGAATCCTTGGGCAAAAAGTCTTTCAAAATGAATAGCAGCAGCAAAAGTTATAGAAATAAACAGCATTTTAAATAGGTAGAGTCCTTGGGCAAAGAGTCTTCTAGGATAAATGGCAGCAGTAATAAGTTTGATAGAGTCCTGGGCAAAGTGACTTTCAGGATGAACAGCAGCAGCTAGAGGTGTAGAGGTTTTCAAATATCTTCAATAATATCCAAATATTTTAAATATTTCTGCCAGAAGGCACCAAATGTTATAGTAGAGAGGCCTTCTTTACTCCTTACTATAACAACGACATGGCTATAGGGATCTATCCTTTATCAGTTTATAGCGGTGTTCAAGAAGTAGATATAATTTCTTAGTCTGTAAGAAATTATACTTTTTTCTAAGGGCAGTTCATGAGAATATTCAATGAGGAATTATTGATTTTACTATTACTTGATAATAAACTTGGTGTTATTAAAATAAATAGTTTCTTTATTGATATCTAAGATAGGGCTATTCTTAGGTTTTCGTTTTTAAGAAATCCTAGTACAAGATGTATAATAAATAAAAGAGAAGTAGGGTGTCTTGGTCTAGTTTGACCAAGGAAAATTCCGTGTCTTTAAATACATTTTAGAATAAGCGTTATAAGTATTGATTTACAATAATAAATACTATAATCTACAAGAGCAACATAAGCGGTATAAGCACTATAGGCGTCATAAGTGTTATAAGCGGTATAATCATTATAAGCGTTATAATCAGTATAAGCGTTATAAGTGATATAAGCGTTATAATCGGTATAAGCGTTATAAGTGATATAAGCGGTATTAACTATTCTAAGTATCTAACTTCTCAAGATAATCAATATGATAATATAATAATAAAAATAAATAATAAAATAATAAGATAATATAATTACTATCGTTCTATAACAATATTATAAATATTATCGTTATATTAATCAATCATAATTGAGATTAGGGTGATCACACTATACATGGATAGAAGTGGCTATTAAGTAAAAAATATTACATGATGAATAGCATGCGCTTAAACTAATAAGCTTTAAAAAATAGAAAATGAGTTTTAAAGTAAGGAGATAGGTTTGATGCAATAATTATTAGTTTTATTAAATTCAAGAATCATTTTGATAGATGTGCTACATGGTTGATACATAATAATTATATGACTGCAGTAGAACCCCGAACATCTCTCATATAAGTCATAACTGGATTTTGGCCAATTTTGATCTAATTTGTTAAAATGACAAAACTATATTTACTTAAATAACTTCTAATTTAGTGATCATAATTGAATGAACTTTTTTTTGTTAAATACACCTCACTTAGAACTTCATTTTAAAAAAAGTTTATTCAAATTAGACCACTGGATGCCAAGCTAATTGACAAAAACTTTTTTTTACTTTTTAAATTTTAGGAGTTTTTGCTAAAATGTATAATATATGACCTCTGTACTATATCTGATATGTCTAGAGTTCTACTACAGTGCAGAAATTCTTAAATTAGCAGCAACTAAAAACTAATAATTCTTTAAGAGGAGTGACAAAAATCAGACGATTTTTTAGAAAAAGAGGTGAGTAAAAAAGTTGAAATTATATAAGAAACCTGACTATATCAGTCATCCGATTTGTCACACTATAGTTACATGTAAATTTTTTATATATAAAATTATAAAAAAAAACATATAAAATTACTATAAACTTTGAAGGAATGATGTTCTGAAGTCTACATATTAACTTAAAATTTAATTTTTCGAAAATATAGAACAAGGGGAGAAGAAAAAGGTAGTACAAAAATTGAATTAAAATTTTGCTGATTTTGCACAAAACGAAAATGTAACTTACCAAAAACAAATATTTTTCGATTTTAAAATAATATGTAAAATCATGCCCTGAACAACTTTACTTAGACGACCAAAGTAGGTTACCTTGTAAGAAAAATAGGTTACCTATGTACTAAAGTAAAATTTTTTGAGTTTTAAATATAAACCTCCTTTTTTTATCAAGATAATCTACTTTGGGCGCTTAAGCAAAGTTGTTTAGCATACAATTTTACTCATATCCGAGGTCAAAACACGTTTTTCAAACACGAGTAAAATTGCATGCTGAACAACTTTGCTTAAGCGCCCAAAGTAGGTTATCTTGATAAAAAAGGGGGTTTTATATTTAAAACTCAAAAAATTTTGCTTTAGTATATAGGTAACCCATTTTTCCTACAAGGTAACCTACTTTGTTCGCCTAAGTAAAGTTGTTCAGGGCATGATTTTACATATACTTATTATTTTAAAATCGAAAAATATTTGTTTTTGGTGAAGTTACATTTTCGTTTTGTACAAAATTAGCAAAATTTTAATTCGATTTTTGTACTACCTTTTTCTCCTCTTCTTGTTCTATATTTTTGAAAAATTAAATTTTAAGTTAATATGTAGACTTCAGAACATCATTCCTTTAAAGTTTATAGTAATTTTATATGTTTTTTTTTATAATTTTATATATAAAAAATTTACATATGACAAATCGGGTAACTGATATATATTAAGAAAAGGGGAGGTGTATAGGCCTTTGATAAAAAATAATCAGGTAATTAATAACATGGCCCTAATCTTTTATAAAAAATAAAAAATATAATTAAAGAAAGGGTTCTTCTAGATATTTCTAGCTAGAGATATATAACTATATATCTCTGCCTTTCAGCTAATTAAAATAAAAAAAGTCACGTGATCTCTATTTTTGACAATCGTGATAATGCCAGATAGGTCAACTACTTTTGTGTAACTCTGACCTATGATCTCTTGAACTGTCCCGTCTAATTATATACAGAAAAAAAATAAAAATTTTAAAAATTTGAACAAATGTATCACCACAATCACTTGACCAAGGTCGATAAAAATTTTTTTATTTGGATTCTATGGATTCATAGAATTCAAATAAAAAATTTTTATCGATCTTGGTCAAGTGGTTGTGGAGATACATTTGCTCAAAGTTTTTAAAAAAATTGGTGCAGCTTCTATTTTGATAGGCATTTTCAAACTTTGAGCGAATATATTTCCACAACCACTTAACCAAGGCTGATGAAAATTTTTTTATTTAAATTTTATGAATCCATAGAATTCAAATAAAAAAATTTTCATCAACCTTGGTCAAGTGGTTGTGGAGATACATTCGCTTAAAGTTTGAAAATGCCTATCAAAATAGAAGCTGCGCTAATTTTTTTAAAAACTTTAAGCAAATGTATCTCCACAACCCTTGACCAAGGCTGATGAAAATTTTTTTATTTGAGTTTTATATATCCATAGAATTCAAATAAAAAAATTTTCATCGAACTTGTACAAGTGGTTGTGGAGATACATTCGCTCTAAGTTTAAAAATACCTGTCAAAATAGAAGCTGCACCAATTTTTTTAAAAACTTTGAGCAAATGCATCTCCACAACCACTTGACCAAGGCTAATGAAAATTTTTTTATTTGAATTCTATGAATTCATAGAATTCAAATAAAAAAATTTTTATCAATCTCGATCAAGTGGTTGTGGAGATACATTCGCTCAAAGTTTGAATAAAGTCAAAATGCCTGTCAAAATAGAAGCTGTGCCAATTTTTTTAAAAACTTAAAGCAAATGTATCTCCGCGTTTTGCCTTTTCTTAAACTTTGAGCGAATGTATCTCTTTAACCACTTGACCAAGATTAATAAAAAATTTTTTATTTGAATTCTAAAGATTCATAGAATTCAGATAAAAAAATTTTTAACGGATTTGGTCAAGTGGTTGCAAAAATATCTTCGCTCAAATTTTTTAAAATCGATTTTGATAGGTGTTTTGACCTTTCACTATCCTTTAGTGAAGGCATCTCCATAACCCCTGATCATCCTTTACCCAATTTAGATATATTCTATTATTAATTATGAAAATGTAGTAATAACTTATGACAAATTATTACAATTTTGTACCAAAATTATAATCATGCATCAAATGATAAAATTATACGATCATGCATCAACAATCAATTAATCACATACTCGTGATCGATTCAAAACAAAATACTATTTTGATACTTTTGCATCAGGTAGCTAATAAAGTAATCATGATCATTCCTACCAAACAATTATAATATGATTAACTATTGACAAAACTTAACTATTAATAAAACTTAGCACATTAATATAAATTTTATTTTATTAATGAAATTGTAGCGCAAGATAACATTTCTATCTATTGCGCAACAAACAAATTTGAAGTAGCTTATCTAACCCTAATTATCTAACCAACACTATCAACTATTTAACTTTAACTTTAACTATCTAACATTAATCTACCAAATAGACAAAACCAACACCAACGATGCATTTAATGGCAAATAAAAATACTAGCAATACTTGAAAAAAATTAAGCAATGAAATCCAATACAAAGACAATTCAAAAAATGGCAAAACCCACACTGACAACGTAGTAAAACATCTGTAAAGAAAAGCAGGTGTTAATTATGACGGCAAAAAAAAAAGACACCTGAAACAAATCATCTAACAAAGATAACTCAAAAAAATGGTAAAATATACCTATAATAGCAGCACCAAAACAAATGGTGCGAAATCGACGCCAACGATATAGTAAAATCCTGCAAAGAAAAGTGTGTGTTAATTATACCAGAGATACTTGAAATAATCAAACAACCCAAAGGCAACCTATAAAATGGCGAATCCCACCTATAATAGCAGTACCACCAAAGCAAATGCTGTGAAAACGATACCAATAACATAGTAGAACACCTACAAAGAAAAGTAGGTATTAATTATATAGCAATAAAAAAAAACTAAGAATACTTGAAACAAATTAAACAACAAATTCAACTCATAAAATGGCGAAACCCACCTATAACAAAGATACCAAAACAGACTGCACGAAATTGACTACAATGACAAAACACCTGTAAAAAAAATGTATATTAGTTAGGAAACAAATGAAACAACGAAATCCAACTCATAGAATGATGAAACCCACAACAACTGTAGCACCAAACAAGATTGCACAAAATAGACAACAGCAGTAATACTAATAATAGCGATACCAACTGCTGGCACCAACGACGACACCAACTGTGCACTATCGACGACACCAACTACGACAACAAGCTAAATAAATAAAAAAAAATTGTAAATAAAGGCAGTAAAAAAAACAATAATTAAAGATTAAAGATAATCTTGTGTCACTTATTTAGTAATGGCTTGACAATGCAGAGTAAGATCGTTTGACCTTGCATTAGTAATTGGATATATACATGAGTCTTAGTCATGTAATTTTATCGTTCTTTGATTGGTTAGAGGGGCCAGAGATATATAAGCTAGGCATCTCGAGCTAGAGATATCTAGAATTTTCTTTATAAAAATTTTTTTATAAAAATATATAAACTAACAAGCAAAAAAAACTATAAGGTTTATTTTTTAATATAGCAAAATTTTATAATGTTATTTCCTTTTAAAGTTACTAATAAAAACAAAATATAGCATATAAAAAACATAACAAAATTTTAAAAATATAATAAAGTTTAAAATATTAGCCAATCAAAATTTAGTATTTGTTCTCAAATTTGGCTGTCTTTAAAAAAAGTTGTTGGTTTAAGAATTCTTGCACTATTTAAAATTTAAAGTAATTGTATAAAAACTGATAAGAGCTTGTAAGGGGGCATCCATAAATAACATTATACAAGAGGGGTCAGATGAAAGATAATGTTTTTCCAATAAGTAGGAGGAGTCAAAAAAATATAATGTAATTTTTTTGGAAAAAATTGTCTAAAAACTGATCTAGATATCCAAATTTAATGATTTTGGTACTATTCAATTTGTCTCAGTAGGAGGAGTTGAATAGTACCAATTTTATTTCATTTGGATTACTGGATTAAAAGGTATTGGCCAAATACTATTGGTCATATCTGTTCTTATAAAATTACTATATAACTAATAGTTTTTTGTAAATATTTTTTGATCCAGTAATTTAAATGATATGATTTTGGATCATTAGATTTGTCTCACTGAGACGAATTGAATGGTATCTAATTCATCTAAATCGGATTACTGTATTACAATATATTCAAGTTTTTGTAAAATTTTATATATAAACATATGGATTTTGAAAAATTTTTATATAGTAGAGAGGGGGTCAAGCACTACTATAAAAGAGTACATAACATTATTTATAGATACCTCTTAAACTATTTAAAGACCATATGTAAACTATATAAAAAACTAATAAGTAATTCATAAAAAATTTATAAAATTATACTTTTAATCTTAGTAAGGGGCATGCCATTTATTATGTAATTTTTACTATGGATACATGGTCAGAAGAAGTGATCATGTCTATATGTTATATTAATCACTTAGAATTAGATAAAACGATTACACCATATATGGATAGAGGTGGCTACTAAGTAAAAAATATTACATAATAAATGGCACACCCCTAATCATTTCAAATTTTGTATATAATTGATTCAAAAACTTTTTTGCATAATAAAAATTATGGAAATTAAAAATTTTTACTTATACATGTTCTTATAAATTCTAAGACAACTGACAAAAAATTGGCTGATGATTATTTGGCTAAATTAGGACCTCAGACATTTCTCATATAGGTCATATTTTTTTTTAGCAAATTAGTTAAAATTTAAACCAAGGTCCAAATTTAAAATTTGGCAAATTAGTATTAATTTAAATAATAGTCAAATATTAAATTTTAGCAAAACATTTAAAATATCACATTGTTATATTTAATATTTTGGCGAATTTAACCATTTTTTTGGAAGAATTACATTGGAAAAATAAAAACATTAAAAACAATAAATAAATAAACAAATAAATAAAGTAAAAAAAGCACGTTATTTTCTTTATTTACTTTGGTAAAAAAAGATTTGTACACTATGTGTATTATTTATTTATTGGTTTTAATTTTGGTCTATAATTTATATATTATGCGAATTTGGCAAATCAATTAATTAGTACCTGTGTATATACATGTAGTGTTTTTTTTTTAAATTACTATATCATTTATTTTTTTTATGATTTTTTTTATTTTAATAATTTATTTTTATTTTTATTTTTAATTTATTTAATTTTTTTTATATGGTTTTATTATTATTTTAATTTTATTTTTTTAACATTTTTTTTCTTATTTTTATTTTATTTTTTTTTAATTTTTTAATTTTATTATTTGAGTATTGTTAATCTTAACCTGAGGGAAATTTTTCTGTTACACGATCTGCATATCAACCAATGATATTGCAAAATCGATTTTGATATTTACGATCTATAAATTTTAGCCCGTTAACGAAGTCATGCTAGAGTTTTATCACGAGGCTTATATGAAAAGATAATAGATATGCATGTGATTGTATACAATAAAAATTATAGATATGCATATTGGTGCATGTGACAGAGATTATAAAGATACATGTAGGAATAAATAGTGAATCCCAGTGCTTTCTTACTTCACTTGTCTTGTTCACTTGTTCTCTTTGTTGCCCGATTATGATCTGGCTCCTTTGTGTTAGGCCCACCTCCCCAGTCCTCATTCATTGCATCTAGTACCTTGCCCATTGTCATGTGTGTGAGTTGAATGCACCGTACTATAGTATGGGCTTGAACTTACTACTTTTTTTAAAGTAGAATGCACTACACCATAGCGTGGGCCCGTACTTTCGATTCTCATTTATGCTTTGTCACATGTATACTTGCTGGCAAAACCCGGACAAATTCTAAATAGTAAAAAAACAATTGCTATTTATAAAAAATTAAATCAAATAAATAATCTTAATATTTTGTAAATATATTATTTATAACTATAAGAATATATACAATTTGTTTAAATAAAGATTATTAATAAAGTTTTTAAGATATTAGCTTTGCAAGAGTTTGGGATTTGGGATTTGGGATGACGGACAAATCCCAAACTATAGTAAGTCGGGATTTTGCCAACATGTATAGTCACATGAGTATATCCATGTGAATATAAAATTGTTATGAGCACAGTATGCAATAACAGAAGAGAAAAGTGATGAAGTGGAGCACTACTCCTATCATGTATCTTCATAATATTTAATAAAGTTCATTATGTTTGCTAAAAAAATCCAAGTGAGAATAATATTTATTTATTGTATTGTATAAATATTTGAAACAACATTACAAACATTTCACTATAATATCCAAACCATATACATATCGTACTCTACTGCTAACTATTGCCCTAACTGCTAATCTACTAATTCTATTCTAATCCTTACCCTAATTGCTAATCTACTATCCTATTCTAACCATTACCCTAACCATTAACTTTAATCTAGCTTCAACCCATCCACAAACCCTAACCTAACCTTAACAACAAATACGTACTAATGGGCTCTAATCCTATTTAAATCACCAAAGTGATGAGATTCCAGTAATAACACACTAAAGCAACAACTAAAAGACGAATTAATGACGAAACTAGCAATGACAAAGACATCAACCTAGAGAGAATGAAACGGTAATGATAAAAGTAAACAAACAATAGTTAGTAAACACAAAATAAATGAAATGATGCAAACAAACAACAAAACTAGCAATTATGCGAACGAACGACAAGGACACCAACCTAAGAGAACAAAGTAGTAACTACAAAAGGAAACAATCAGCAGTTAGTAAAAAAACAAAATAAGTGAAATAAATGAAATGATGCAAACAAAAAGAAAAAAAGTAATGCCCATAAACAATATCAGCTGTGACACTAAAATAACAATGCGAAAATAACAGCGACACCAACCATACGACGCACCGGCATACGAAAGAAGCATCAGCATATGACGATCCCACTAATGGCACCAACATATAACAACACCATATGAACAAAAGCACCAATATACGATGACGAACGAAAGCACTGACGGCAACTCCAAGACACAGCACTAGCGAAACGAAATACCCAAGACAAAGACATTAAAAGAGAAAAGCGGCAGCTATAAAAAAAAATTAGATTAAATGTAAAAAAAAAACAAAACCAAAAAAGCATTCGTATATATAAATCATAATCTGTATAACCGGAGAGGGGATTTTCTTCCGGTTAATTGTAGTAATTCTCTTATAATTTTTATGGTTTTTTTATTTTTTTTATTTTTAAATGAGTTTTTTTTATTAATTTTTATCATTTTTTTATTTATTTATTTATTTTTTTATTATTTTTATTTTGAGCGTTAGTTCATGGCGACCCTATGATCGACCAATAAAAATCGATCACGTGAATCACGTGCTCAATTGATCGATAATCAATCAATCAAGCACGTGATTCACGCGATCGATTTTTATTGGTCGATTAGGCCAAAAAAAAAATTCAAAGAATCCGAATACGCGCGTAAAAGAAAAAAAAAGTAAAAATCTGCAAAACTAATGCTTAAATCGATCTTAGTTGACTAATTAAAAATGACGGGAATAAAATATTACATAGAATAAACATCATTCTGTCTTTAACATTAAGGCCCTAACCCTAAATTTTTATCCCACGCACTTAAACACAGATTCTTTTTTTTTTTTTTTCTTTTTCTTAGTTGAGTTGGCGGGTCGGTTTTTTTTTT
>QKWP01000825.1:49923-66723 GCA_003550325.1 Gigaspora rosea
AATTATTATTATTATTTTTATTTTAACTTTAATTTTTTTTTAATAGATTTTTTTTATTAATCGTTTTTTTTTAATTTTATAATTTTTTTTATTTTTACCAGTTTTTTTTTATTTTCTTTTTTATCAGTTTTTTTAATTTTTTTTTTAATAGATATTTTTTATTTTTTTCGATTTTTAATTTTTATTATTATTAACTTTTTTTTAATTTTTATTTAATTTTTTTTGAACTTTATTTTTTTTTTATTATTTTTATTTTTTTTTTATTTTAAAAAATCAATTTTTTTTAAAAAAATAAATTATTTATTTTTTAATATTTTTTTTCTTTTATTATTTTTAAAGAGAAATTCTAGGCATCTCTAGCCAAAGATATATTACTTATATATCTCTGGCGTGTGGACCAATCAAACGACGCGAATATCATGTGATAAAGTTTTGACTGCCATTGCCTTATCCCTGATCCAAAGTGCCAAGTCGCCTCCTAAACTTCGAATCAGCTTTGAATCGTCTCTGAATAACGTGATATCGTATGCGTGTGTATGCGTGTCCTACCAAACAAAGAATTTAAAAATTTCATTGTATTGTATTGACGCCCAAATAAAAAAAAACTCTCATTGTTGCTCATTGGTACATATGTAAGTATGTAAAAGAAATCTTTAAAATCAAATCTAGATAGATGAACATTTAACAAACTAAGCTTTGTAGTTGAACCAATTGATACCGTTGAATATATAGAAGCAAAAAATTAAAGTAAGGAAGGACAGAAGGACCCCAAAGGACTCTGATATAACTCAGAGATTACTAAAAAAGAAAAATTTTGCATAAAAATTCATCAAACATTGCATTTTTATATAGTAAATTTTTTAAATTTTGGCCTATTTTATACGCCTATTTGGCTGATATTATACAAACTCAGATCTAAGTTGTATCAAAGTCCTTTGGGGTCCTAGAACAGACCAGCAACGTCTTATATAAGGCAAGGACAGTTGCGCGCTTTCTGATTACAAAATTCAAAAGGTTCGAACATTAAATTGTTGTAATATACGCAGTGATGTCAATTTAATCAGCCAAAAAAAATTTAATTGGCCATCGGCCAATACATAACAATTTGGCCAAAAATGGGCAAAATTTTACGGCCAAAGTTGAATGTCAATTGGCCAGGCCAATTAAAATTAGTTGGCCTATATGGCCATTGGCCGTTGGCCAAATAGCCAAATAGCCAAAGTTTGTATAGTAATAAAATGTATAAAAATACTGTATGCATATACATACAGTACTAACGTTAATACATATTACATATACATACTGGTTTTGTTCAAAGCCACACTACTAACTATATGAAGAAATATTTTTGAATTGTATTTATAGCCAAAAAAAGTTATTTAACAATATAGCTATCTAATTTCGTGTGTTATTCAAGCAATGCTCTTGGACATTATTTTGCGTTTATACAGCTTACTATCTGTTCCTGGTTTAGCGTGACTGCATCGCGCGGCTGCTTATTTAAGCACTATAACAAATTCAAATTTTGTAACTAGAGATCTGACCCCTAGATATTCTTTTCTTTATTTAGTATAGATGACTTCAATTTTTGTTTAATTCATTAAATGTTGATAAAAATCTTGATGATTAACATATATCGCTCCTTTTAATAATACGTTAATACATATTACGTATACATACTGGTTTTGTTCAAAGCCACACTACTAACTTTATGAAGTAATATTTTTGAATTGTATTTATAGCCAAAAAATGTTACTTAACAATATAGCTATCTAATTTCATGTGTTATTCAAGTAACATTATTTTGCGTTTATACAGCTTACCATCCGTTCCTGGTTTAGCGTGACTGCATCGCGTGGTGCTTATTTAAGTAATATTAAACAAATTCGAATTTTGTGACTAGAGATCCGAACCCTAGATATTCTTTTCTTTATTTAGTACAGATGACTTCAATTTTTGTATAATTCATTAAATGTTGATCAAAATCTTTGATTAACATATATCGCCCCTTTTAATAATATGTTAATACATATTACGTATACATACTGGTTTTGTTCAAAGCCACACTACTAACTTTATGAAGTAATATTTTTGAATTTGTATTTATAGCCAAAAAATGTTACTTAACAATATAGCTATCTATTTTCATATGTTATTCAAGCAACGTTATTTTGCGTTTATACAGCTTACCTAGGGTTGCGGATTGTACCTATACCGTATTATACTACTGGTATTATACAAGTATTATACAAGTTTTATACATAGATAGCTAGATATAATACCAGTAATGTAATATAGCCAATCAAATTGCTAGATTTGTATTTTCGTAAACGTGGTTTCAAATATGTATATTCTGGTACTATTATTCATATTTTCAACCATTCTAATTACCTGCATGATAAATATTATACGACAGGGTGAAACCCGTGATGAAATAGTTACGTTATTGATACAGATCTCCATCTAACTATTCTAAAATAGTACCCTAACCCTAATTAAGCTAAATCTGCATCAATAACGTGATCATCTCAGCGCGGGTTTCACCCTTTTATAATATTATAATTAAACATTTATTTGCATAATAAATATCATAATTAAATATTATTTTCAAGAAATTCATTCTAATAATAACAATCTTAGTTATTATTATCGGGTCGTTAGTTCTGAAACCCACTTTAAATTTTAGTAAAACCTATTTAAACAATTATGTGAAAATAAAGCTTACCGTATTTGTATTAAAGGTTCCTATATTATAATTTTAGCATTCGTATAAAATTATTTAAAGTTGTAATAAATTCTTTACAGAAACTTAAATAACTTAATATACAGTAACTGTATAATTACTATTAAATTTAATCATAACTATATAATTACTATACAGTTACTGTGCATTAAGAGTTTCAAAGTTTCTGTATAGCCTTACCAGTGTTAAAAAATAATTTAGCGAAACAAAAAAATAAATATTACTACTATAATATATCATAATAATAATATATATTAAAGAGATACTATAATAAAGAAAGATAAATTGCTTTTATAATCGATTGTTAAAATTATAATAATAAGAATTATTTTGTTTTAAATAAATTAATGAGTCAAACTATTAGTAAGAAAAATAATTATAATATAAAACAAGCATAAACAATAATAATTATAATATATATAATTATTATAAATACTACCTTCATTCACTTGTTAAATCGTAATAAAAAGAAATTACATAACATTCCTGCCAAGTGTATTAAGCTATTATTATTTTGTTCAAATAAACTATCTTATCATTATTAATATGCCACAAAAAAGTAAAATTTGGGATTATTGGAAATTTTGCCGCTTCAAGAATTAAGTCAGCTTAATAGTTGTAGCGAAACATCAAGTAATGATAAAGATGATACAGAAGATTTTGTTTCTTCTTCATCAAATACTCAAGATCAGAAAAGTGCCAAAAAATTACATCTACCTGTAAAATGTAAATACTGCCCTAAAAAATTCAAATGTGGACTTGCAACTCGTATGCAAAGTCATACTAATAATTGTTTAAATGCACCTGAATCAGCAAAAACTATCAAAAGACCGAAGTTGCAAGATTCAGATTTAACTCAACAAAGTACTATAGTAAGTTATGTTGATCGAATGGATCATAATGAAATATCAAATATAGATTATAAATTTGCTAAAGCAATTTATGCTTTGGGTATTCATCTTAGTACATTTAAAAATCCTTTTTGGGTAGAATTTTTTTATGCTCTTCGACCATCATTTAAAATTCCTAATCGAGATAAATTATCAATAGAGCTATTAGAAAATGTATATGAAGATATTAAAAATGATGTTAAACATAAAATAGATAATACACAAAATCTTACTATGGTCTCTGATGGTTGGTCAAATTTCAAATGTGAAGCAGTTCAAAATTTCATTATTTGTTTACCTAATTCAGTTTTTTATAATGCAATTTTTTCTGGAGAAGCTCGTCATACAGGGGAGTGGATTGCAACCCAAATTATTACAAAAATGAAAGAAGTAGGAATTCATAAATTTTCATCAGTTATTACAGATATAGCAGCCAACATGAAAGCTGCTTGGAAAATAATTGAAGAAAAATATCCTCATATTATTTGTCTTGGATGCTTTTCACATGTTATTAATTTATTACTTGGTGATATTTTAAAAATAGATGAAATTAAAATAGTTTTAGAAGATGTCAAAACGGTTGTTAAATATTTTAAAGATCATCACGTTTCAATGGCAAAATTACGGAGTATTCAAAAAGAAAATTATGGTAAAGAAATTGCTCTTGTTCTTCCTGTGATTACACGATGGGGTACACATCTTGATTGTATTAAAACTCTTATTGAATCACAAACAGCAATTCAACAAATAATTTATGATCAAAGTACAACATCATTAGAAGCACGAATTAAAGTACAATTACATTCAAACGAATTTTGGAATAACCTTAAAATTATTATTAGAATTCTTAAACCAATTGTAGCTGCTTTAAAAGCATTCGAAGCTGATAACTCAACAATTTCAACAACTTATTCCCGATTTAATATGATTTTAACTGAAATCCAAAAAATTGATTGTAGTTATTCAGCAGAAATTCAACAAAAAATTCAAAATCGTTGGAATTATATCTACCATCCTATTATGACTATCGCATTTATATTAGATCCAAATTATCTTGAAGAGAGCAAAAAAAAAATAATAAATCTGATTGTTTCTCAACATTTGCAAACTTTATTTCCTCAAAGTATTCTACCGAAGAAGCATCTAGAATCTATGCTGAATTATTAAAATTTCGTAACAAACAAATGCCATATAATAATGAATTAATTTGGAATTCGGCTGTTTATCTTAACCCTTCAAATTGGTGGTTTTCTTGGCCTTTATCAGAGCTTCAAAAACTTGCAATTCGTATCTTGTCAATTCCAACTTCATCTGCTTCTGCAGAACGCAATTATTCTAATTTCGGATACATTCATTCAAAAACTAGAAATCGTTTAAAAAATGAGCGAGTAAAAAAATTAGTTTATATCTATAGTAACTTAAGAATGCATTACACAAAAAAAGAACATATTATCGAACATAATAAAAATGAAAATAATGAAGTTTTGGGTGAAGAAGATTATATCAATAATGAAAATGCTGAAGAAGATTATGTCAATAATGAAAATACTGAAGACGATTATATCAATAACAAAAATGCTAAAAATGATTTTAATTTAAATAATGATGATATATTTATTTAAAAATTTTTAACTTTTTTTATATAGTTATATATGAATGCTATTAATTATATCTGATATATTAAATTTTTTGTTTTTTTATATAGTTATATATAAACGCTATTTAACTATACATATGTGATATATTAAATGTTTAACTTTTTTTCATTTTTTATATATAGTTATATATAAACGCTATATATTAACTATATCTGATATATTAAATTTTTTAAATAAAATATTATATGTACTTGTCATACGTATATCATTTAATTTTATATATATTTTTATTATACTATACTATATGGTATAATACAATATGATACCCGGTATTATACTAGCCATTTTTATTATACCGGTATAATCGCAACCTAAGCTTACCATCTGTTCCTGGTTTAGCGTGACTGCGTCGTGCGGCTACTTATTTAAGTACTACAACAAATTCAAATTTTGTGACTAGAGATCCGAACCCTAGATTTTCTTTTCTTTATTTAGTATAGATGACTTCAATTTTTGTATAATTCATTAAATGTTGATCAAAATCTTGATTATTAACATATATCGCCCCTTTTGTAAAATCTTTAATAACGTTAATGTGTTAGCACTTATGTATGCGTGTTAAGGGGTAAGAATTATAAAAATTCTAGATAGCATATTAACGTGTTAGGCTTAGCAGTATCATTGATAATAGCACATAGCATGTTAGATTAAATTCATATATATTAACGAATAAATTTAACTTCAATAAAGAAGATACATGTAGAGAAGTTCCCTTTAATTTACTGAAAAAAATAAAGAAAGTAAGCTAGAACCTTTATTCGAGTAAATTAATATCGATACTTGGTATATACTGGTTTGCCGCAAGACCCACTACTGACACTAATTATGAGAACTAATGTATCTTAAATTGTATTTAAATTACTTCCCAAAAAAAGTTAATTAATATCATACTCTTATTCACATATGCTGTATATATTGTTATTATTAAGAAACTTTCTGGTTTTAATTAGCCTATTTGCGTAAAACCAACGCATACTAAACAAATTAAAGTGCAAAGATAAATGATTGTACTTATAATAGAATCAAGCTTTAACAAGTTTGTATTATAAATAATGATAAAGATACAACAAAGAAAATTTTGTAAATATTATACGTACGTTATTTTTTCTTGCTTTATCAATTTGCATACATAGAATTGTTTGTAAAATTATAATTGTATATGCATTATATATTACATATATATATATTGAGTATATAAATACCTTTAGCTGTAGTTAATAACTAGATAAATCGAAATTACTCATCTATTATGTCAAGCAAAAAAAGGAACCACCAATTTACTAGCTACATTGAAATTCTTGAGGAGCAGGCAGACGAATGGCAAAATTATGCTATTTGTTGTGCTTGTCGTGATGCTTTGGGTAGACCAACTACCTTGCTCTATAAGTTTTCAAACAAGAGTGAACGTGTAAAAAATCATTTAAAAAAATGTTAACATTTTATCAGTAAAATTGGTAGTATTGAGGATGTATCAAGAATATTGAATGTTGAATTAGAAGAAGTAAAAGATGTTAAAGCCAAAACAAGATGTATAGAACCAAATCTCTCAACAGGTAAATATATTATTTAAAAACGTTTTTTTTTTATAATATAATTTATATTTTTAAAAATTTATAATAGAAAAAGGACCATTAGAAAAATATTTTATCCGGCCTTTATCAAATCAAGACAAAAAAAAAATGAAACTCTTTTACTTTGTGCAACTGTTTCTGCTAGATTAGCATTACAGTGGATACAAAATGAAGAGGTTCAAGAATTATTTCAATTTGCAAACCCTTCTCTTAAATTACCTGGACGTCATGCATTGGGTGGAAGAATTCTAAATAATGAAGTGAAAAAATATGATGATAATATGATAATAAAACTTCAAAATGATCTTTTTGGTCCAACTCTAACTTTCGATGGTTGGACGAATATTGTAAATCAAAATATAATAGGATCAGTTTTTATTTTATCAAAAGGAGAAGTATTGATTTGGAAAGGAATTGATATAAGTAGCGAAAGAAAAAGATATAAAGAAGTAATTAAAAAAATTGAAATAATGTTTGCTGATATTACTCAAATGGGCATTAAATTAAATGCTATCGTTTGTGATAGTGCATCATCGTATACTGCAGCAAGGTATGTATAATTAATAAGTTTAATTTAAATTTAATTTATTAATTTAAAATTAAAATTTATATAATTTTATATAAAAATAGACGACGCCTATGATTAAAATATGCTAATATTACCTTTTTGCCATGCTTTGCCATCAAATGAATCTATTTGTGGGTGAAATTTTTAAGGAGTCAAAAGAATTTCGTGAAGCTTCAATTAATGCAATTAAAGTAGCTGCATATTTTCGGTCTGCACAATATAAATATTTTATTGGTCAATTAAGAGACTTGCAAAAAGAATCTTATAGCCAATATATAGCAATAGCAATTGGTAATGATGCATGATAGAATAGTTATCTGGAATGTTTTTGCTCTTTGCTTAAATCAAAATCAGCATTAAAAGTAAGTAATTATATATTTTATATATTATAGATTAAAAATAAAAAAATATAATAAATTTTATAACTTAAAAAGTTTTTTTTTAAAATATTATTAAATAAAAATTTTAAATATTTACTAGACACTTGGTTCTAAATTTGATCCATCCGAATCATTAAATACAACTTCTAGTTCACAAAATTCGCTATATCTTCTAGCAGAACTTTCATCAATTCTTATGAATGAAGCATGGTGGCAAATATTACATAAGCTCAGTAAACTTCTAAAACCATATAGTATTGCAATTAATCTTCTCCAAAGAGATAAAGCTCGCTTACATGAAGTGCTACATAGCTTTGGTTATTTTGTAAAATTTTGGAATGAATATGATGATCCTGAGCTTGGTCAGCGAATGTTAACACGATTAGAATCAAGATGGAAAGAATGGGAACAACCCCTTCTTCTTTTATCTTGGCTTCTACATCCCAAATATCGAATGAATAAATTTAATTCTGATATAACTAATCTTAATCATGTTTATCTTAACAAATGGCTAATATATTACTATGAAGTTTGGTCATGCAATAAATCAAAATCAATTCTGCGTAAATATGAGCAATTCAGAACACAATCACATCCTTTTGATAAAAAGCCAATTGATCAATTTGAAGGTGAAGCTTTTAGTTTCTGGACTTGGGTTGCACCAATGTCAAAAGAACTTGGCTTTGTAGCACAAAAAATATTTGGAATTTGTGTAAATGCTGCTTCTATTGAAAGACTATGGTCATGCATGGGTTTTCTTCATACAAATCGACGTAATCATTTACTTGTAAGTATCAGGTATTAATAATTAAATTATTATTTATTTATGTTAAAATTTAATTATATATATTAGTTTCCAAAAGCATTAAGTATGAGTAAACTTCGGGCATCAATTACATATCAACATCAATCAAATAAAGAATCAGAAAATCAAGTATCAGAAGATGAAGCATCCGAGAATGAAGAATCTGAAAATATTCAAGAACCTGAGAATAGTACTTTAGATGAACATGTTGAAAGTTTTAATTATTTAATTGATGAATGGAAAAATTTATTAGCTCAAGAAGTTGAAGCAAAACAAAATAAAAATGAAGATACAGATTATGATTTAGAGGTAGATATTGATGAATATTTGCTAACTCAAACGCATCCTGCAGTAGATATTGGAGCAAAGTAGAATATTTGTGAAATTTTTGCAGATAATTTAGAAGCGTCTTATGATATTAATTAAATAATTTGATTGTATTCATGCTATTATTATATAGTTATATAAAGTTTATTACGCATGTAAAGTTTTGCTAAAATATAAAAATAAAAGAATTAAAATCTCAACTTATTTCAAATATAAGTGGGCCCTTAAAAATCTCATTTTTGAAATTCTGAAATTATAAGAAAATAGAAGTTTATGTGCAGCAACGTTAATAATATGTGCAGCAAACTTTTTTGGACGCGTTTTATTCCTAGTTCATTGACGCCCAAGTAGTTTTCTCTTCTATTTATAAACATAATTTATTAAATTTTTAAAAATAATCACTAAATTTAAAATAATAAGGGGGTTTCAAAGTTAATAAGTCACGCATTTGAAATAATAAATTTTTCAATAGCATTTATACTATGTATGTAATTTGAACGAAAGTTTTATTATTTCTCATAATTTGTTATTAAATATTTTTTTGATTATAATAAAAAATTTTACTTATTTCATTTTTAAACACCATTTTGACTTCAAAATTTTAATACACAAATAAGCTTTTTTAAACTTTTTATTTCTGAAATATGCTATATTTTTTAAATCCGAAACCCCTAATTCATTATTATATCGAATAATTTATTTATTAATAATATTGAAATTTGAGCAAATTAAACACGAAGCTAAAAAGTATGTAAAGCATATAAATAGACTTCATTCTAGCTATATCTTTAAATGCTAAAGCTATATTATTAATTAGTATTAATATTGGACCAATCAAATTACTAGCATTATTTGGCCGTTTCGGCCAAAAATGAAATTTATATTTTTGGCCTTTTGGCCACAGCTATTGGCCGCAGCCATTGGTCGGCCAAAAACCCAAGTGACATTACTGAATATACGGTAAGAAAAAATGAATTTCTGAACATATTTACTTCTTCAATTCAGCAGAGTGTGGCATATAAAAATAAACAAACAAAGAATCAAACCAAGGCCTATTAACATGCAACAAGAAGAAACGTTACAAGAACGGTTTATTCATAGTAAGCTTTTAAACAACAATATTCTGATCCATATATGAATAAGCAGAAACTTCGGTTTCACTTATTCACATATGGATCAGAATATTATCATTAATCACTTGTAATCTTATTCGGAGATTATTTGTACAATGTTTTGTACCAAAAACTAACAGCTGTCTTTATTTTAAGAAGTTATTCCGAATCAATTTACCAGCTGCGATAAAAACTATGAACCTGAAACCCTGCAAGAACCTGGAAATACATTGGAATCTGAAATTTCATTCGAATATAAAACCTCATCAGAGCCCGAGACCTCATTGGAACCAAAAACTTTATTGGAACCAGAAGCTTCATTAAAACCAAAAACTTTATTAGAACCCGAAACCTCATTGGGACCCGAAAGTCCATTGGAACCTGAAAGCCCATTGGAACCCGAAAGCCCATTGGAACCTGAAAGCCCATTGGAATCTGAGAAATTAAATAGCTGTTTTTTTAGTGTGACCAAGGTTATGCTTCTCTTGAGGTCTTTAAGTATGTCATCGATTAATACACTGAAACAAGTGGATTTAAAGTGATTTTTTTAAAAGGCAACAATCGTAAGGATGGCTTGCATTCTGCTCAAGTTTTTGCTTGTGATCGCTCTGGTGTTTTCAAGCCTAAACCTAAAGATCTGGATAAAAAAAGCAGAAATAAAAAATCAAAAAAATACAACTGCACCTGGTCTGTTCGCCTGAATTACAACAAAGATGATGACAAATATTATATATTACAAGTAGTTCTTCGTCATAATTATAACCTTATTCCGCCCCAACTCATGCGCATTTTACCTGCCAACTGCGAAATACCAGGCTTTCTTAAAGAGGAAATTCTTACTGCAAAAAAAGCAGGAATTTCAATACCACAAATTCAATTCCTTCTTACAATCAAATACAGAACAATTGTGAAGAAGTGGATAATAAAGGATATATATAATTTGATTGATGCTGACCACTCGTTACATAGTGAGTTTTAGACACACGATTTTCTTCTTATCCTCTAACAAAAATCTAGCAATGACCCTGAATTTTCGTACGAGTTTGAACTAGATAATAATAACCAGCTAAAACATATAATCTGGGTTATGCTACGCAAAAATAACAATATATGCGTTTTCATGATACAATTGTATATAATAATACCTACAAAAGTAATTATTTCTCAATGCCTTTTGGGGTGTTTACGGGTATTACCAATAACGGTCTGTCTTATTGCGCTGCTAGTGCACTGCTATGTGACGAAACGTCCTCAAGCTTTGAATAGCTTTTTGAAGCCTTCATTCTTATTTTCGGCACTGCCCTACATACCATACTTACAAACAATGATCTTGCGATGTCCGATACTATCCGGTCTGTCCTTACCAATAAGCATGGTACAAAATATGGTCTTTGTATTTGGCACATAGTAAAGAATATAAGGTCTAATATGACCTCCAAGCTTGGAAAAAGTATAACATTTTTCACGCAGATCTTATACAATACCTAAGTTATTATATTAACCAAACCGAATTTGAAGAGAAATGGAAATATATAATAGAAAATGAAAACTATGCCGAGGCAAAATCGTACCTGGAGGCTTTTAGTCAGTGGCGTGAATGGTGGGCCCTGGCATATTTAAAAGATTATTTTTTTGCTAACATGTGGTCAACGCAGCAAGGAGAATCGATAAACAGTCTGTTAAAAGGCTTCATTGACTGTAAAACAAGGCTCACTGAATTTTTGGCAGCATTTAAACGTGCACTCGATCTTTGTAAAGAGGCTGAGCAGATCTCTGCCTATAAGGAGCTTGTCTATCCTATCCCTTTGACTTTCCCAAATCCTATTGAGAATCAAGCCACTAGTTGTCTGACACGATATGCTTGAAAGAAATTTAAGGCAGAATGGAATGAAAAGAATGCATACATGTGTGAAGAAGTGAAAGATAACAATGGAGTGCGTTGTTTAAGCTGTCGTGTTATGAAAGGTCTGATATTATACATTTGGTCTACTATGATGGCAGTGTACTTTCTTGTTGCTGCTGCAATCTTGAATTTTCTGAAATAGTGTGTTGTCATTCCCTTGTAGTTGCGGTTCGCCTATCTCTTGCTCATCTTGATCCTGTTCACTTTCCAAAACACTAGCAAAAGGATCTGCCCGAGTTGGAACTTTCAAAAGACTATATAAATTTTTATAGCTGTTCACCATTACAAGACCTAGGAACTTTAGCATCACATGAATCATTTGGTGAAGATGATTCTCGAATTCAGTTTATACGTATCCATCGACTATTGGGGGAAATTGCAAACAAGATTGCAACCGACCCCTATAAATGTGCAGATTTTATATCATACCTCAAGAAGTATTTGGAGGCACTATATGTTGCTGATACTGATCTTACTTCAACTTGTGCGAATAATTTGGCATTCCCGGAACATCCACTAATCAACAATTCTATAAAAAGCAAGGCCATTGGCTGACCATAAAAAGGAAAAATTAGATGTAAGAAGGAAAAGAAGGAAGAATTAGGTTCGAGAAGAAAAAAGAACTAAATATTAGATATAAGAAGGAAAAAGAAAAGGAAAATACGCTCCCTATAAAAAAAAAGCAAGGAAACCAAAAAAGAACCCTGAAATAGTCATGACAGATGAGAATGTTAACCTAAACCAGTCGCAAAAACGCATTCATGGCAGTTAATAATATTATATAAGGTAGATTTTTTTTATTATTATACTTTAATTTATTCATAAGATGAAAGCTACTTAGCTTTGTTTACACTTTATAAGATTTATCGACAAGATTCATAGTCAATTTTTTGACTCAAAAGATCTTTCACATTAATATTTTGTGATAGTTACAAATGAAAGAAATAAAAATTTAGAATTATGCTGTCAAATGATTAAGAACTTTGCAACCAAATTAAAATTGTTTACTTCATACTGTATTTGTTATTTTCAAATGGTCATTTTTTTCATATTACTGTTAGCCACTGCTTATTCAAAAAATAATACTCTTATGATTAAACCTGGGTACTACTCGCCATACTCCCTAGCCTGTTCCTTTAATAAGACTGGTCATAACTATATCAATTTACCGCTTTAATATATAATAAATGGTTCGGGTACTAAACTAGCATAATCTTATCTAAATTATTTATATTATCGCAATAGTCATCAAGTAAAAACAAAAATTTTACAGCAAATCGCTATAAGAACCACAATTATTCCAACACAGACTAACATGTTTTGTCTAAATCACTTATATCATAATAATAGTTGGTAAGTTGGTAGCAAAATTTTTTACAAAAAAGCATTATTTATAGTAATATCCTGAGACAAAACTAATATACTCTATCTAAATCTTTTATATAGCTATACCAGTCTGCAAGTATGTATGTAACAGAGTTTTTACTATAGAAATCATGATCATTTCAATATAAAATTAACATAATCCTGTCTAAATCAATAGAATTTTTTTTACAAATCACTAGAAACCTCAATTATTCCAATACAAAACCAACATAACCCTATCAAGTCACTTATGAATCGGTAAATACAGTAACAGAATTTCTTACAGCAAATTACTATAGAAATCACTATCATTCTAATACAAAACTAACTCCTATTATCTAAATCACATAATAGCTGGCAAGTACAGTAACAGAACTTTCTTATAGTAAATCACTACAGAAATCACGATTATTCCAATACAAAACTAACATAATCTGTCCAAATCACTCATGTTATCATAATAGTCGGTAAGTACAATAGTAGCAAAAATTTTTAGCAAATCGATATAGATTATTACAAAAACTAACTAACCCTACCTAAAATCGCTTGTGCCACCACAATAGTAATTCCATCATTTTTCATTTCATTGGAACAAAAGAATTCTAGTTCTATTTGCTCAAACTCATGAGTATGAAAATTCTATGATGAAGAGTAATTTCATTGCAAAAACTCTTTCCAATTTGTCCTACTCCAAAGGGTAGTTTTTTTCTAGTACTTCTTTGAATTTTATGGTAAGTGTATTACAGAAATATGTGTTGTATAAACCCGTATCTAAGTAATGTATATATAGTTATAAGCAAAAAAAATTTACAGAAGTATGTATGGTTAGCAATACTTATAAACTTTATCTTTTATAAGTAATCTCCTTTTAACAGTTAGGGTTAGGGTGAGCGCTAATATTGTCCTTCTTCATGTTAGGGTTGGTATAGGTTATAGATAAAATCTTTCTTTTATGTTTTTTTTTTTTTTTTTTTTATTCTTTGACGAGTCCGCTAGATACTTGCGAGTGAACAGGAGAATACTATGCTAAAATAAATTTACAAGATATTCGGTTCTTTCTCATGTAAGCCTAACACCACTTGGTTTTCTATAAAGGACCTAAGTGTACTCTGTCGCACTGTTTTCCTAACGAAACAGGTTTCGGTGGTGACCCATCAGTAGCCAAACCAAAAGGCCTTTTTACTCCTCTCGATGAAGCCTAACATCCCTTCTTCCACCAAACTTCCCATCATTTTAAGTCTTTCTGAAACCTTTTCTTTCCACTTCTCTTTACGTTCCTTCTGGCTTTCTGAAGTTTTGCTTTCTTCATACTTCTTTTTTCCTCCCTTCTGTCTAGTCCTTTTCCTCTGTTTTTCTTTTCGTACAATGCCTCTTTTTTCCTCCTATTCATTTACTGTCTGGCAGTGGTTTTTCCAAATGATTTCAAAAAGACTGTTCCATGTTATGTTTAAAATGTCTTCAATAATGCGACTCATTATTTTGTTAGAGCGAAGCTGCTTCTGGATTCTTAAATGAGCTTTGTAACAGAACAAACCCTTAATCAGACCTTTCCGTATGCTAATCATCTCCTCTTGATTTTCTCCAAAAATTAGGTTTGTTAGCTTCTGTTTGGATAATCGTTTTCGAACGTCTTTTGACAGGCTGTTCCAAGCAAATTCTGCTGCTACCGATTGAATACTCCACCATGAAACTTCATAGCCTTCACATTCCGCCAAATGGTTATGTGCTTCCTTGGATTCTGAATTGCAGCTCAGACAATTTGAAGATTCATATAAGTCCGGTCTTCTCTTATTTAATAGGTCGAGAAGAGGTAGATTTTCTGAAAGGCACTTGATAATAAAACAGGCTTTTTTACTTCTTCTGGTTGTTGAACCTCGTATACCGGTTACTTCCTTGAGCTTCTTCCAAAACATCGACCAGCTTTTGTCATTGTACACATTGTTTTGTACTGTACTACACAGACTTTGTGAAAGACGCCACTCAGCACCTATATACATATTGTTGAGTGTTTTGATAAAAACTCGAGGCGGTATCTCTACTAGCCGATTTTTCCAATATAAAACACTTTGGAATCTTGAACTTTCTCCTAATTCTACTTGAATTGTTTCTGATGCTTCACAACCTTTCTTTGCTAGTTTGTCCGCCAAATCGTTTCATTTGTTGTTGCTGTGCGCTTTCACTTTGTTGAGCTCAAGGGTAATGTTCTTAGTTCTTATTAGATCTATGATTTTTTCAGTCAGAAGAAAATTAGATCGCTTTAGCGCCCTTCTTGCTGGTTCAAGAGAGAATCCTGATTCCAGTGCGCAGATTGCTGCCAGACTATCTGTGTAAACTATAACTTCTGCTTCGCTTGGAGTTGTTAAGAGCATGGTCCATATTGCTAAGAGTTCTGCCTTTGTTGATGATGGCCATTGGAATGCTTTAATTGGCATTGTATCCAAAATTTTTTCCTCTGTGTCGTTTAATTGAACCCACCCAGCTCCCATCATGCAACAGGGATTAATGTTACTCAAACTCTCTACTAGAGAACCGTCTGTGTAAAAAATGAACCGTTCACATTTCCTAACTAAGTTTTTCCTAAAACTATTTACTAAAAGATACTCAGTTTCACTCTCTAGCTTCTCATTCAAAATTAATTCTATTTCCAAACAATTGACTATGCTAATATTACTGAAAATTTGTTCTTTTTAACCTATACTACTTATTCTTTTCTTTTTTCTTGCCCCAGAAACCATATCCACATTTATTGGGAATTTACGTTTATCTCCTTCTCTATATGGCCTTGGGAGCACCCCTACGACATTTTTTTTCTTGATCCAGCTTGCACAGACACCTTTACTACTTTCTTCTCCAAATTGACAGCCTTCACATTTGACAATGCAGACATTTGCTGACTTTTGAGATAAACTATCACGCCAATGTTCGACACATACATCTTTTTTACCCTTCTGTGTTATTCTACCATATTCTTGTTTACTTAGATCACTATTATATATGACCCAATCCTTTATCTGTCGGTCCTCTGAAATAAGGGTCTTTTTGATCTCCAGGGCTAGCGAATTCGGTTCTGGCATATTAAGACTTGCTGCAATTGCTCTTGTGTCTGTTTCTATAATTACTTCTCTTTCTAGTTAAGCGAACCAAAAAGCTTTCTTTCCCTGACTTGAAATGCCTAAGACTTTTTTTAATTGTTGCCAAGTAATCATGTTTCTTCCTTCAAAGTTGATTAATTGCCCAAAATATGTCAGACTAAGTTTATTTAAGTGCTTGTATGAACGATAAAAGCTTTTTGGTGATAGTAAGCTCTTTATTTTGACCAAAGCGATTTCTGGAGTGATAGTGTCTTCAGTTAGTGTTATTTCGAGGTCTCTCTCTTTTGCTTTGAAGCAGATTGAGCAGTCCAAATTGCCTTTCCATAGTTTCTCTAGAGTTACTATGTCTGACTCTTTAGGAGATCTTTCGCTTAGTGCTGCTAAAA
>QKWP01000825.1:72067-93402 GCA_003550325.1 Gigaspora rosea
ATATGGAGTGCTCCGTATTAAAAGGTCCCATTTTTACATTTATCTCATTTTGAGATAATTGAGTTTAACCATTTGTTTTGATTTTCGGACTGATTCGGGATTAATTAAATTTCACGATTTTGATTGGTTAAAGAAGGCAGGTGACTATCGGATAATCTCGTGACGTGTTGGCTCTACGCAGCCTCATGTAATTTTTCTTTTTAAATTATCTTGATTTTTTATTATGCAAATCAACTTTTATTAATAATTGAAAAATATCAATTATGTCAAAATTTACATGAATTTAATAAAAACTCATTTTTCAAAAAATTGTAAAAATGGGCCCTTTTAATACGGAGCACTCCATATAACCACTTATGTTACTACAAAGTTGGTAGGTACAATAACAGCAGATCGATGTAGAAATCATGATCATTCTAATACAAATCTAACTAACCCTACCTAAATAGCCTATATGACCACGATAATCAGCTAATATAGTAATAGAATTTTCTTACAGCAAATCACAAAGAAATCGCAATTATTCCAAAACAAAACTAATATAGCTCTGTCTAAATTTCCTATGTTACTACAATTGTCGGTAAGTACAATAACTGAACTTTTTTTTTAGCAACATCACGATCATCTCAATATAAAACTAACCAACCTATATTACTTATATTACCACAATAGTCAGCAAATACGGTAACAGAGTTTTCTTGCAGCAAATTACTACAGAAATCATCCAATACAAGACTAACATAATCCTGTCTAAATCACCTATATTACTACAATAGTTGGTAAATACAATAACAGAATTTTATATAGCAAATCGATATAGAGGTAACGAATATTCCAATACAAAACTAACAAACCTACCTAAATTGCTATGTCAGTAAATACGGTAACAGAATTTTCTTATAGCGAATTACAAAGAAATCGCGATTATTCTAATACAAAACTAACATAGCCCTGTTTAAATCACCCATGTTACTACAATTGTTGGTAAGTACAATAACTGAATTTTTTTTCAACAAATCGTCGCAGAAATTATGATCATTTCAATATAAAACTAACCCAACCTAAATTACTTATACCATCACAATAGTTAGCAAATATGGTAACAGAGTTTTCTACAGCAAATTACAACAAAAATAAATCACTCCAATACAAAACTAACATAATTCTGCCTAAATCACATACTTCAGCACTTTACTACTATAGTTGGTAAGTACAATGACAAAATTTTTTACAGCAAATTGATATAGAAATCACGATTATTCTAATATGAAACTGACTAATCCATCTAAAATACTTATATTACCAAAGTAGTCAGCAAATATAATAATAAAATTTTCTTACAGCAAAGCACTACAGAAATCATGATTATTCTAGTACAAAACTAATATAACCTTGTCAAAAATCACTTGTGTTACTACAATAGTCGGTAAGTACAAAAACAAATTTTTTTCAGCAAATTGATACTGTATAAAAATCACGATCATTCAATATAAAACTAATAATCTAAATTACTTTAATAGTTGGTAAAAATACAGTAACAGAGTTTTCTTATAGCAAATTATTACAGAAATCACGATTATTCCAATACAAGACTAACATAATCCTGTTTAAAGGTATTCTCAAGCAACTCCTTCAATGTGATCTGATAGTGATTGAGATGATGCTCAATTATTACAATTGATTGTAATAATCATTGTTTGAGCAGACTATTTTGTTTTACTCTATTATCGCTATGTCTTTAGCAAACTGAAACAAAAAAAAAAGATAACTATCCAACAAACAAACATAGCCCCTTCTTTGGCAACACCACAACAAAACAAATATAGTTTTAGCAACTCCAAGTGCTCCAATTTCTCCTTTTACGGACTTAACGAATGTTCATATGTTGTTACAGCAACAATCTCCGCAACTTTTTGTGTCTTTAGCTTCAAACAAAACCAACGTCGAAAATGACGAAATATTTTTTTAGGAGGAACCTTCTATTACAAATAATGCGCAGAAAAATTCGTTGACTTTAGATATGATAAGAGTTTCAAATATTAAAAGCAACATAATTTTTTGATGATTGTAATCTAAAGATCCATAACGTAAAGCAAAGTGCTTGAACAACTCTTTGTTTACTCTATTAATAAGCAGTTTTGGCCAATCAGCATTAACTCTATGAAAAAAAATGGTCTGCGCCTTCAGACTTTTTTCAGTAAAGCGGCAACTCACTAGATCAGTTTTTTCGGCCCCTAACTATTTAAAATTTTGTTTCTGATCAATTGATTTAGGCACTTGAGAACACCCCAAATCACTTATATTAGTACAATAGTCGGTAAGTACAATAATAGAATTTTTTTATAGCAAATCTGTATAGAGGTTACGATTATTCTAATACAAACCTAACAAACCCACCTAAATTGCTATGTCAACACAATAGTCAGATAATACTGTTACGGAATTTTCTTACATGAATCACTACAGAAATCGCAATACAAAACTAAAACAACCCTGTCTAAATCACTCATGTTACTACAATAGTTGGTAAGTACTATAACAAAATTTTTTATAGATAGAAATCGCGATTATTCCAATATAAAACTGACTAATCCACCTAAAATGCTTATATCACCAAAGTAGTCTGCAAATATGGTAACAAAATTTTTTTACAGTAAAGCACTACAGAAATCACAATATAATACAAAACTAACATAATCTTGTTAAAATCACGTGTTGCTATAATAGTCGGTAAGTACAATAACAAAATTTTTTTCAGCAAATCGTAAAACTAATACAATCTAAATCATTTATATCACCACAATAGTCAGCAAATACAGTAATAGAGTTTTCTTATAGCAAATCACTACAGAAATCACGATTGTTTCAATACAAGACTAACATAATCTTGTTTAAATCACTTATGTTACTACAATAGTCAGTAAGTACAATAACAGAATTTTTTTGTAGCAAATCGATATAGAGGTTACGATTGTTTCAATACAAAACTAACGTATGTTATTACAATAGTCGGAAGTACAATAACAAAAATTTTTTCAGCAAATCGATATGGAAATTACAATCATTCAATCCAGTCTAAATCATTTATAGTTGGCAAATATAGTAACAGGGTTTTCTTATAGTAAATCGCTACAGAAACCACGATTATTCCATTACAAAACTAACAAAATCGCTTAGGGCAGTGTCATTAATCACCTGATTATTTTTTATCAGAGGCCTACTCCCCCTCCCTCTTCCTCAATATATAAATAGTCAGGTTCTTATATATAATTTCAACTTTTTTTACCCCTCTCCCCCCCTAAAAAATCACCTGATTTTTGTTACTCCCCTTATGTTACTACAATAGGGGGTTCCTAATTTCTTTCATCAGTTATACTATGCTGGTCTTAGCTTATCAACATAAAATTTTAAAAATTTTCAAAAATCGGTAATAACTTAAATTTTACCTTTTACATGTTTTAATAAAAAAAATCCTTGCAAAATTTTAGTATAGAAAGCTTATATATTCCATTAGATATTTATACCTTTTCAATAGTACTTTCATTATTTGATCGAATCAAAAGTTCTAAGCTAATTTCGTCCATAGGAACTAGTGGGGAAAATTAGTTAAAACCTACACCTACAATAGTTGGTAAGTACACAAATCAGATATAAAGATCACGATTATTCCAATACAAAACTAACAAATCCAACTAAAATGCTTAAATCAACACAATAGTCGGTAAATTCAGTAACAGAATTTTCTTGCACGAATTAAAATAATTGGCCAGAATTTTTTTATGGATAGTAGAATCACAATCATTTCTATACAAAACTAACCAACTCTATCTAAATCGCTTATATCATTACAGAAAACACGATTATTCTAATACAAAGCTAATATAACTGTATCTAAATTGCCCATACCACCAAAATAGTTGATAGGTATGGAAGAGAATTTTTTTATTTTGCCCCTTTCATGTTCTAACTAAAAAAGTGTAAAATTTTAGTATAGTATACGTTCTATTAGATCTTTATACTTTTTCAATAGTATTTTCGTTATTTGATCGAATCAAAAGGTCTAAGCTAATTTCATTAAATCAAAAACGGGTTTCTCTTCGTCCATAGGAACTAGTAGAGAAAATTAGTTAATACCTACAATAGTTAGTAAGTACAATAACAAAATTTTTTATAGCAAATAGATATAAAGATCACGATTATTTCAATACAAAACTAACAAACCCAATAAATTGCTTATGTCAACACAATAGTAGTAAATTCGGTAACAGAATTTTTTTGCACATCGGCAAGTATGGACCAGAATTTTTTTTATAGCAATTCGAATCATGATCATTCCTATACAAAACTAACGAACTCTATCTAAATCGCTTCTTATATTACAGAAATCACGATTATTCAATAACTAACATATCTTGGGTGTGCTAGCTGTCGTCAAAACTTCGGCCTTATCCTTATATTTTTGGCCCATTAAATTGCTGGCATATATTAAAACTTCGCTTATCGGGTTTTATTGGCTTTCTTCTTTGGTTAAGTTAAATTTTCCTAATTTCAGTTATAAACTTCCTCCTCCTTGGCATATTCTCTTGACCCTTGGTTCGGCGTTTTGGCTGCTACCTGGCTTTGGTCGTGGTCTGGCTGCTGGTTCACTTTGGCTACCTGAAAAATTAAAAGTTAGCTTATTTGGTTCCTTTCCTTTACTTGGCCCTTTCGGATCCCCTCTGTGTTCCTCTCTTGGCTCTCATTTTTATTTTAATTCTTTATTTATTTTGCTATATGTTCGGTTATTAATTTTGCTCTCATTGGGCATTCTGTTTGGCTTATAAAATGGGGTCCAACCTTTTGATGGTATTCAATTGGGGGCATTATCAGGTCCCATTACTGTTTCAAGATTTTCCTTCTTCTTATCTTTAAATATAGAATAAAGACAAAATATAAGCATTTACATAGCGATCTTTTTTTTGTGTCTAAATTTTTTGTTACTGGATGTCTAAAGCCATATCCAGTTGTATGTTTTTGACTTTTAATTAAAGCTAAGGTAAGGGTTAGTCCAGGTTTAGAGTTAGAGTGTACTATATAGTAAAATTGTCCTCCCGACATTTTGTTAATGACCCAATATAGATTTAGGCACTCATTGTATTTTTTGTGTTTTTTGATCAAAAAATCAACTTTATTGGTCATATGTCACAGGATTGGACAGCCTTTAGGCAACCTCTATACCTGGATTAGAGCAAGTTCAAGAATTTTTTTTTATAAGATAAAAACTTATATTTTTATTTTTTGCAGTTCAATTTTTTTAAATAAATATGAGTTTGATCTGATTTTCTGATCTAACTTTATCTGATCTTCCAATTTGATGTCAGAAATATTACATGTAGTGCCAGTGTTATCACATGATATAGTCACCGGATTTTTTTGAATTTTGATTGGTTAATAGGCTAGAGATATTTAAATTATACATCTCTAGCTAGAGATGCCTAGAAAACCCATTTTTAAATTATTTTTATTTATTTTTTTTCTTTATTTATTTTTTGACAGTTTTTTTTTTATTTTTTTTATTATTTTTTTTAATGCTTGTTTTTTAATTTTAAACATTTTTATTATCATTTTTTTATTTTTTTTTTATAAAAAATATTCTTTTTTTATTTTAATTTTTAAACATCTTTTTTTTTATTTATTTAAATTATTTATTTAAATTATTTTTAATTTTTTAATAAATGTTTTTTTTATTTATTGTTAAATTATTTATTTAAATTATCATATTATTATCAATTATTATAAAATGCACCTATGGTATTAAACACCATAGGTAAATTAGATTTGCAAATTCGTGTAACAAAAACAAAAAAATAAACTTTTATAAAACAAAAAATAAATTTTAATTACTTTAGGGTTAGGGTGAGGCCTAGGATTTTATTGGGGGCATTAGTATATACAAAATTTAGCAAGGAATTTTTTTTATTAGAGCCTCAAAGGCAGTTTCATAAGCAAAATTTTAAGTTATCAATCATTTTTTAGATTAGCGATCATACCATATAAATATATATATATATATTTTTTATTTTTTGTTATACTGCTTTACTGTATTTAAAAATCGTTANCATTAGTATATACAAAATTTAGCAAGGAATTTTTTTTATTAGAGCCTCAAAGGCAGTTTCATAAGCAAAATTTTAAGTTATGAATATTTTTTTAAAAAATAAACAAAACAACAAAATTTTATGTTACACCTGATCTTAAATTTTGATTGGCTATTCTAATAGTTTTGTGTAACATGTTGTTCAACACCATAGATGCATTTTAGTAAACTTGATTATTTTTATTTAAATTATTTTTACATTTTTATTTAATAATAATATGATCGGCCAATCATTTTTTAGATTAGCGATCATACCATATAAATATATATATATATATTTTTTATTTTTTGTTATACTGCTTTACTGTATTTAAAAATCGTTAACGTTTTTAACAGATAAAATATTTTCTGGCGTACTCTTCCATCGTGTTTTTTTTACTCAGAATCATCTAAAGGCATAATTTCGGCATTATTTATTCTTGCATTGCAATCTCTTTTTTGAAAATCCTTTTCGGTTAAAAGTGTATCAATCAACTTTTTAATGTGCTTTAATAACCTGTGAAGGTTTAGTTAGCTTTTTTACGTGTTTTCTTCTGTAGACCAACATAAAGATAAGGTTTTATTTTCTTACTTTATTTTGTTTATTTATTTATTATTATTCACTTCTTTCTTTTATTTTAGGCTTGTACTTTGCTGAAGTGCTGAAATTGAATGCCAAAAATGTAGTAAGAAATTCATTAAAGCTGTTGTTGATATGTGTTCATATCTTCCAATATAAGGTATTGGTCGATTTAGTTAATTTCTTCATTCTTTTTTTCTTTTTTACAGTACTAATGTTTCTTTTTTTTTTTAGAATGAATATAGTATAGAACATAGCACAATAGTTAGAACAACAGAGTAGGTATCAAAAATCTGCAGAGATAGGAAAACGCAAGTGGAAAAACTAGTATTGGATATTGTTATCGTTATGGAATTGGAGTTGAAAAGGATAAATATAAAGCTAGTATACGATAGTATTCTTTTTTTTTATTATAGTACTAATGATTTTTTTTTTTTAGAAAAAACAAACATAGTACAAAACATAGCATGATAGTTAGAACAGACAGAGCATGATAGTTAGTATCTGGTTTACAATAGTTTTTTTTTTTTTAATATATTACTAATAGTTTTTTTTTCTTTAGAACAAAATTGTTAGTTGGGATATAGCATGATAGTTGGAATCGGGTTTATATTCACAAGCCAAACATAAAAATATCAGACAAACTATCTGCTATCTGATATTTCTATATTACATAATAATAATTTAACAAAATATCATTAACTAATCACATATTAAAAAGCAACTCTTTCTGATGATCCCTCATACCAAAATTTTCAAGAACTCTGACCTACAAAAACCATACATTTAACATATTCAATATA
This sequence comes from Gigaspora rosea, assembly GCA_003550325.1. Classification (NCBI taxonomy): domain Eukaryota; kingdom Fungi; phylum Glomeromycota; class Glomeromycetes; order Diversisporales; family Gigasporaceae; genus Gigaspora; species Gigaspora rosea. The sequence continues at coordinate 79,566 of QKWP01000825.1, forward strand.
CAACAAACTTTACTAGTAGCAGCTGGGTCTCAAGACTAATTATTGTATGCTTGGTTGTAGCTTAAATAGAGTTAAAAAAAATTCGAACCCTTATGGGAGAGGCCTCCGAGCAGAAGTCTCTAGTACTACCAAGCGAAGAAGTAGTAGGCATAATAACCTGGAGCTTTGTCAAGTTTTATGAACGTAAAAACAGAAGTAAATACTTGGTTAAATATCTTATTTTGCATAGTGTAACTTTTTCAAAGTCCTGTCAGTTTTGGTATCTTTCCTTGGAGCCCCTTTGGCGTTTCGAAATTTTAACAAAAGTGGGTAATTTGGTTTACCCCCTTCAAAAGATCGACATTGTTTACTCTTCTATTTTGGAAATGCAGCTTTCGAATTGGATCAAGTCATGAGTAAAATTTAGGACATGGATAAGTTGGAGATAAACACGAATTGAAATTTCCTTCTAGAATATTCTTTTAGCCGTAGTTTTTTTCTTTTTTTATATACATACCCGCCAGCTTTTTTTACATGTTTTTTGCTATATACATAGTACACTAGTGTGGTTAATCATCTATAGAATCAAATATATGTCTAGTCTAATTCATTTTTGCATAATGATAGATTTTTTGATTAAAAAATTATTACGCAATTTTATATATTAAAAAATTAGTAAAATATTTTGATTATATATCACTTAATAATTTTTTTTCATCTAATTTTAAAGTTTTTCAATTGTTGCTGCACCCTTAACAAAGTTACGTTTTCAAAATTTACATCTATATATTAAAATTTCAATTAAAGTATATATTTCAAATTAACATATACAGCATATATACCGTATACATATATGTTAATTTGAAATGCAGTCGGACCTCCATAAATGCAACCTCCATAAATGCAATACCTCTCTAAATGCACGTTTTTTCTATTCCGTAAGATGTTATTAGTACTAAATGCACGTTCTATATTTTGTAATTGCACGTTCTCTTGAATAACATTTTATATTACACTAACCTCCCTAAATGCACATAGCCAATCAAAATTTAGTATTTAAGATAGGTTATACAGTTTTGGTAGAAGTTACTCAAACTTGCTAATCAAATTTTTAATGCTGCAATTTAATTGGCTCACTCTAAATGCAAACCTCCCTAAATGCACGTTGTAGGCTTGTCCCTATGAGTTGCATTTATGGAGGGTTGACTGTGTATACTTTAATTGAAATTTTAATATATGTATGTAAATTTTGAAAACGTAACTTTGTTAAGGATATAGCAAAGATTAAAAGACTTTAAAATTAGAAGAAAAAAAATTATTAAATTATATACTGTATAATCAAAAATATTTTCTAATTTTTTAATATAAAAATTGTATAATAATATTTAATCAAAAAATTTATCATTATGCAAAAATGAATTAGACTAAACATATATGTTTGATTCTATTAGATGATTGACCACCCTAATATTGTACATGGGTATATACAAAAAAGAATTGTTTTTCTGATTTCTACTATTTCAAAAACTTCACACTTACACTAATAATTAATGATCAATTAAATGATTATGATTAATAATACATCTCTTAAATATAATTATTAGAATAATTAGAATTAGACTTCATACTCATACCAGTAATTAAACTTCATATTTACATTGGTTATCTAATTGAACGATTAAGGGTAGAGTTAAATTGTATTGTTGATTATATGCAAAATGTGGCTAAATTTTTGGTACCATCTGATCATCATTGTTGTGTTCTCAGAATATTCTAGAACATTACTGCATAAAATTTTCAATATTACATATTATGTGAGGTACACTAGTAGTACACCTGTACACGCTAAGTATCTTTGTTAAACATATATATATATTTTTTTATGACGATACATATAAATTATAACAATTTTACAATAAAATATTTTTATTTAGAATGAACTGTAGCAATACGTATATCAAATATGTTCTAAAATACAAATAAGATCACAAAATAATCAGCATACTGCATAATGTTTCACCTGAAAATTTGTGTGGCACGCGAAAATTTGTAATCTGACTTTTAACGGTTTTCTTACTAGCTATTTATAACTTATATAATTTTTATAATCACGTTATCCAATATTTATATACTGTGGCTTATTTTCTTAATATATATATAAACATTATAAGCAAAATGTCGTCTGATTATATTTTATCTTATATAAAAAAAATTTAGCAATGATCTACATTAATTTGCCCTATCACGTTAACTCTACCCTTAATTGATTACAGTTAATTATTAAAGTAAACAGATTAAGCTTCATACTCATCTTGAAACACAATAATTAAAGTGAACAGAAACTTTATACTTACCCTAGTAATTTACTTTGTAATTTATTGAATAATTGGACAATTATAGTTAATTATACATTTTCTTGAAAAATTTTTGTTGCAGCTGATGTTAAAAACGGCTAATGCCGAAATTTTGACCTACTTTAATATGAAATTTTAAAATTTTTTGTGGTCATTTTTTTATTTTGTCTTATAGGGTTAGGGTGAGGTTTGGGAGTATATTTGATATTTAAAGTGTATCTGTGAATTTTAGCAGAGCTTATAGTTTCAAATCGAGATCGCAAATTTCAGCATCAGCCGTTTTCAGCATCAGCTGCAACAATGATTATTAAAGTGAACAGGATTTTGCACTCATATTGATAATTTATTTAACAATTAAATGATTATTGTTAATTATAGATTCTCTTGAGATGCAATTCCAAAATATATGGTTTGCATAATTCTGTGACACCTATGATAAATTTTTTATTATTAAATGATTGTGATTGTGATCACAATTACTAAAGCTGGCTAATTTATCATAAACATGAGCTTGACACTCACGATAAATTGGCTAGCTTTGGTAATCGTGATCTCAATCACAATTATTTAAATATAAAAAAATTAAGCATATGCAAACCGCAATAAACTATATACTTGCCACGGTGATTTATTGAATAATTAAATAATTATGGTTAATCATACTTTCTATTGAAACACAATTGTTAAAGTGAACAGAATTAAATTTCGTGCTCACACTAGAATTAAACGATTATATTAATTGTCATGGCTAATGCTGAAGTTGGCTAATGCTGAAGCTCAGGGGTCTCGATTGAAAACTATAAGCCCTGCTAAAATCCACATATACTCAATAAATATAAAATCTACACCCAAACCCTACCCTAATCCTATAAAACAAAAGCGAAAAAACATCCAAAAAAAATTTTAAAATTTTGTATCAAAATAGGTCAAAGCTTCAGCATCAGCTATGACATTAATTATACATACATTTTTTTGAAACTCAATTGTTAAAGTAAAAAGAATTAAACCTCATACATATATTTCTCTTGAAATGCAGTCATTAAAATGAACATAATTAAACTTAATATTTACACTGGTTATTCTATAGATCATTTACAAAATGATAATGTAATGATTTAAATGATCAAATATTACAATTTTTTCACAATTTGGACATGTTTTTGGATCCTTCCAATTAAGAACGTTAAAGCATAGAGACCCAAAATTTTTTATTATTAACACTTCAGTATGTTTGTTTTCTACAAAAGCGTTAATTAAAAATGGTTGAATTCTGAATCAGGTAGTATGGATAACAGTAATATATTATGAAAACATATGAGAAAAGGTTCACTATCCAAGCAAGCTCTAGCATTACATACTCAAACTTCAATGCCTATAACAAAGTCTCTAGGCTAGGACTAGTTATTTGAACTTGTACCAATCATTCTTCTAATTTGTCAAATATATAAACTACTCACCTTTTGGTCCCCAAATTCTCTAAAATCCAAGGTTCTAAAAAAGCCCTCCTACTACATGAAAACCCCAATATAAGAAAGATAGCTAACATATCCATATAGCTAAAAAGAGAATCAGTGCATCATTCTTCAGGATCTATTTTAGGTCCTTGCACTGCTACTGCAACCACGGAATCTAACTATCCACTAATAAGGTCCTTGCATTATCACTGTAGCTACAGACCCTAACTATCCACTTGTAAGGGTCCTTGCAGTCGCGGAGCTCAAAAATTGCTATTGATGGTCCTTGCACTGTACTACCACTGTAGTCATGGATCCTTAACCATTCAATATATCGCCCAACCAAACTGTCACTACTAATACTTGCAGGACCACTTAAAATGGAGTAGGTGGATAGAGCCAGTTTTTACCAAGGCGTGCAATAGCGAAACAAAAGATAATTCATTCCTTAATGTCCGCATGCCCATAGCCTCTCTAGTACTACTTCAATATATCCTATTTCTGTACATCAGCGAATTATATAAATATAATCTTACGTAAGTTATTACGGCCCGAAAACTTGCGCAAGAATTACGAATCGACGTGAAATCTTTCGCAACTTTCAATTACAGAATATTATGAAATACATATATAAAAAATTTTGCAATATTATATCACAATAATTCGAAATAAATTGCAACAATGCGCATATCAATAAACTAATGCGTGCAAAAGGTAATATTTTGATATTTTCGCATTGTTTCGCAATATTTTGGATCTTTTCGCATTGTTTCGCAATATTTGGCAAATTTTCGCAAATTTTTTAAATTTTTTAAAAAATAAACAAATGATATACATATTCAACATAATTATGCTTTTTTACAGGTTTTCGCTTTATTTTACAAGGTTTCGCAATTTACTATAAAATTTTATATTTTTTTATTATACATATTATATTATATATTATATTTTAATTATTATACATTTTTTACAAGTATTGTTTTTACATTATTATATATTATTTTAACTACTTTCGCACTTCTTCGCATCTAATTCTATCACTATATACAAAAAACTAGTCCTATATACTTATTTTCATTTACTTACAGTTAGCTATTATCTTCGCTTCTTTGTTTTCTATTGTCTTCGCTTTGACTACTTCTTTTGTTTTGGCTATAAACTTCGTTTCGCACACTTTTTCTAAAAACTTAAAATAAAAAACATTTCTTAGAAGTGTTGGTGTTTTTGCAAATTGCCGAGGAAAGTCGCAAATGTTCAAAGGAGTTAGGAATAAATAAACTAAAATAAAAATTAAAAAAATAAGTAAAAAAAAAACAAAAAAACTAAAAGTGTAAACAAACTAATAAAAAAAAATAAACGAAGCCCAAATCTTCATAAGAGTTCGCGTTTTTGCAAATTCTGAAATTGTGAAAGCCGTGTTAATGTTCTTGCAAAATGCCAAAAAAGTCGCAAAATGCCGAAAAAGTCTGGGTTGTTTTTTTTGCGGAAGTAAGGGTTCTGTTCTCGCAAAGTGCCAAAATAAAATAAATTAATAAAAAAAAATTTAAAATAAAACAAAAAAAAACAAAAACAAAAACACGAAACGAAAAAATAAATGACGCGAAATCTTGCGAAAACTTGCACAAACTTGCAATACCTTGCGAAAACTTGTGAAAACTTGCACCTAACTAAAACATTTCTCTAAAAAAGCATTTTTGGTGTTCTTGAAAGTGTCAGAAGTCTGAGTAAACATGCGCAAGGTTTCAAAAAGTTGTATGTCTTCTTGCAAAGGTGCTAAAATAAAAAATAAAATTAAAAGGAGTGTGGCAACATAGAGAAGCTGTTTGGTTGTCACCCCAAGCGGCAGGTCTAGAGTTCAAATCCCACTGGAGATGAATTGAAAATAGGCCTGTATTACGGTAACATTTGTTCATCGATCGGTCGAGTAGATTACCTGTAACCTTGGTTAAAGCCAAGGGACTGGAACAATTGAAACCCGTTTGGCAAGTCCTGAGTGGAGAGATAGCTGAACTTTCGACAGTACTGGGGAAAAGGATCTTAGCAGTGACTGACCGGGAAACTGAATGGGCAAGAGCCCTATGGCAAAAGGGGCCCACCAACCTGGCCGCCGGAGTCGTACCGGAGGAAAAGGTCATGTGTTATAGAAGCATAAACCAAGGAAAGGGAGACCTTAGGCACCTAAAGCCTGGCAGACTGATCCTTCCAGGCCAACTGGATTGGTAGTCTGGGATAACTGGGAAAAAGGATCCAAAGAGTGACTGACCGGGTACTGGGGTCTAGTGAACTTCACAAGGGCAGACAGAACTAATCGGCCAATAAGAGGCAGAAACATGGAGGCGTGTACGTGTCAAGACCCAACGAAGCTCTAGGCGTACTCATATGGGAGTCTTCAGACACTAAAAGGATTTGGGACCGCCAATACGGGTATATGCTGGTATAAGTGCATGCAGTGGTGATCGGGTTCTCCCTAGCCTCATAATGCTATCCAACTATATTCGGCACTGGAAGCATTTGCGAAAGCCCAGGTTCTTGCCACCATAGCGTAAGTACAGTCGTTCGCATATTTCCAAATTCGGAACGCTAAATCCTGGGTCCTCAAGTCGCAGGAAACCGGCTGGTTGCGGCAGCATGCAGGCTTAAGATACTTACCCAATGTGGTAGAGGCAGCTGCATGGCTTGAGATACGAACCCCCGAGAAGTACGCTAGTAAGGAATTTTTTGGGTAACCAGATTTCGGGTACACCAACTTGGAAGCATAAAGCGCTTACCTGGCAATACACACCAAATTGGAAGTGATGAATTAGGAAATATGGGTAAAGTGGCAGACATGTGAGTGCTGATTGTTGGTTGAAAAGGGACATACAAATCCAGGTCAACTATATAAATAGGAATATGGGAGGCTCTGGTGGGTTTTAGCTGTGGATAAAAGGTTTCACAGCCTGAAGTTCTAGTCTCAATACTTGTATATAATATGTATGTATAAAAGGCACTGCCATATGTCAATTTGCTTAAGTATTAATAAAGTTTGGGGCAGGAGCTATACCTTTAATATTAAAAAAAAAATAAATAAAATTAAAAAAATTAAAAAATAAAAAAAATAGAAAAATGAAAACAAAAAAATGAAACGAAAACAAAAAATGAACCGAACGAAACGAAAAATAAAAACAAAAAAGTAAAAAAAAACAAAATAGAAGATCTAGTTATAAACAAAAGATCTAATCTGATCTTTTTGTAGTACAGAATTTGAATATCATCAAACTATTTCGAACTATTTCGAAAAATCAGTCTAACGCGCGATCCAGGTTACAGATCTACTAATTCTGATCCAGCTTGGTTTCCTAGTCCTAAAATATTTTGAAAGAGATCGAAATATTTCATAACCTATTTCGAAATATTTCAAAATTACTTTTGTAATATTTCGAAATTACTTTCGTAATATTTCGAAAATTTGATATTTCAAAATATTTCGAAATATATTACGTAATATTTTGCTTATATTACAGTTCGTAAGATCTTACGTAAGATTACGCTATTATAAATTTGCTGATGTATTTACTAATTTTTATAGAAACCTGCTAAAAATCATATGCCATCTCAGCTTCAACCAAAGCACTGGACTAACTATAAATAACAAATCAAAGGTGATCAATAAAGTCAGATTTCACAATAATGATTGCTTTGTCACGAGCTTAACTCATAGTATCAGAATTTGAAAGATGTGCATAGCTATATGGGAGTCTAAATTATTTTGCCTTTGATGTAAATTTAAATAACTAAATTATTTTTAGACAGACTAAATCGTAAATAATTTAGAATATCGAAAATAATTTAGGTAGCAAAAATTATTTTAGTATGCCAAATATATGAAATTCTGAAATTATTTTTGTGTACTAACATTATTTTTGTCTTTAACAGTTGTATTATTCTAATGAATACCAGAGGCATCTTACTATCATCGATCAATGCACATTTCAGGTCCCGAGTCATATATCTTGGATCCTGGGAGTTTTTTTGCTAAAGCCGAGTCATGGTACCCCTTCACACATCGGTATTAGATATGAAAACATAACAATTAGAGTTATATAGTAGAACGAATTAATTTTTGGTTCTGGCAAAGATCGGTTTTGAGAGGTTCAACGGTAATAGATTTTTAATAAACTAAAACATAAAGTTGCAGTAAAAAACCTTGTTAATATTTATTTAATATAAAAATTAGGTTAAATATTATATTTAATATTCGTTATTTGAAAATATTTTAAAAGTTGCAGCAAAAAATCTCATTAATATTTTATATAAAAATTAGTTTAAATATTATCAGGGATGGCATGTCACTATGTCCAATTGGTTTACATTTTTTTGGACATATGTCTATTTTCAATTGGACATATGTCCAAAAAAAATTAAACCAAATTGGACATAGTGACATGCCATCCAAGAATATTATATTTAATTTTCGTCATTCGAAAATATTTTGGATTGGCGAATATTTTAGGCATTCTAAAATCAGACGAAAATAATTTCACAAATAAAATAATTTTTTGTTGCTGGCAAAAATAATTTCGAAAGTTTGCCAGGTGAAATTAATTTCATCTGACGAAAATAATTTTGCCACATGCCATTTTGAAACACCATGGTAAAAATATTAAAAACATTTCGCCATGCCATCTGCCGTAAATCATCTATATTTAGACATCCATATACAGTCGCACTCCCTAAGTGCACACTAGAGGCTGGAACCGGTTTTAAATATTCGAGTTTATCACATCTAAATTCGAGTTTATCACACCAAAATTCGAGTTTATCACGTCATTTATTAATAGTTGATGTGATAAACTCGAATTTTGGTGTGATAAACTTGAATTTAGATGTGATAAACTCGTATTTAAAACCGGTTCCAACCTCTAGTGCACGCCCCCTAAGTGCATGGTATATGAAAAATATGAAAAACCTCTTTAAATGCACGCCCCTTCTTGGTCCCAAACAATATAACAATTATAAATTTTAACTTCTCTAAATGCAAACCCCCTCTAAGTGCACATTTTGTCATTTTTCACTATGGTCCCGAGGGGCATGCACTTAGGAGGGTTCAACTGTATATGCACAGCCATAAGTCTGCAAAAATCGATTTCATATGGCATAACAGGTATAGACACTCATGCCAGAATTTAGAAGATGCGCACAGCATCAAATGAATTACACAAAAACGATTTCATATGATATTTAAAACAAACACCCGTACTATACTTATTTTAATTTTTTAGCATTTAAATTATTTTATTTTTTTTTTAATTTGTTAAATTATTTTAATTTTTTTTTTAAATTATTTCTTTTTTTTATTTTAAATTATTTATTTTTTTTTTAATTTGTTAAATTATTTTAATTTTTTTTTATAAAAATTTTTTTTAAATTATTTTTTTTAACGCTTTGTTCTATATTTTATACTTTATATACTGTTTTAGTATACACTTTTTTTATTATATACCATTTATTTATTTATTATTTATTTTAGTAGTTTTTATTTTTATAATTTATTTTTTTAATAATAGTTACACAATCAGATCTACTGGTATAAGTATTTTTTCTTTTTTTTTGTATGTTTTTTTTAGGCTTACTAAACGCTTATTTGTTTCTCTTTCGACGTTGGTGTTTTTTTGCAGTTGGTTGGTGCTTTGTCTTTCGTCGTTGGTTGGTGCTTTGTCTTTCGTTGTTGGTGATATCCATGTTGTGCTTTCTACATCGTTGGCGTCATTCATTGCTTGTGTTATATTTGGTATCATTGTTTGCTGTATCAGTGTGGATTTCATGTTGTGTTGTTTAGAAATTGCGTTGCTATAATTAATTACTGATGTAGATTTTGCCATTTTTTGTACCATTCTTGCTGTGCTTTTGTTGAAGTTAGTTACTGTATTCACAGTAGTTTGGGTAAATATATGTGGGCCCTCAAAAGTAGAAACCAGACAATTTGCCAATTTTTGAAAATTAACCTGTTTGATTGATCGGGTGCAAAATTTAAAGACAAAACTTTTTTACTTAATAATGAAAGTCTGATCACTTAATAAATTTTTGTGATAGGGTGTGGCGACTTAGGGAAGTTGGTAAGTTGTCACCCCCAAGTGGCAGGTCTAGGGTTCAAATCCCACTGGCGACGCTTTGGAAAAATAGACCTGTGTTACGGTAACCGTTTCCTGTCGATCGGTTGTATATTACCTGTAGTTCTTGGTTACCATCTCGAATGGGAGCTTTCGGGCGAAGTTGTGTCTGGTGATACAGACAAATCCAAGGAACCTGGGAAATGGAAACCCATTTGAAAAGTCCCGAGTAAGGAGGTAGCAACGATCTTTGACGGTGCTACCAGAACCGGAATATCGGAAGCCGGAGCTGGAGAACTGGACAATATGCCCTTCGGAGGAGAGGGTCCACCAACCTGGCCGCCGGAGTCGTATCGGAGGAAAAGGACCTATGTTCTGGAATTAGGTACCAGGGGAAGAAAAACCATAGTAGCACCTAATGCTAGGTAGATCAACCCTTCTGGGCCAACTGGTTTGGAAGTTTGGGGCACCTGGTGATGAACCGGTAGGAAAGTAATGGTGGGTACTGGGTCGGTGTGAACCTTACAAGGGCAGAAGTAGGTAATAGTAGCGGTTAGGTACCCCTGACTGCAAGTTGCTTGCCTCGGTGAGTGCGTAAGTTACCGAAGTGTAGATAATACCTGGGTGGAACAGGGACTGCTCTACCAAGTTTATCTGCGAGGATAAATTAGTCCTAAGGGAATGTAGGTAGCATCCGGGACTGTCTTCGACTGACTAATGTATCGGAGGGCTGTACCAGTGATCACAAGTAGGATTGACATGCGAAGCGTTGGACCAGAGGGTTTAAATAGGCAGTCTCCTAGTTGGGTTGTAGGTATGGCAACTAGTGTAGAACCTTCGGGCGGACTACTTAAATTAGACAACCAAAAGTTGTACACGTGGCTAGTTGTATTCTCATTCAATGTAACTCAATTGTAGGTGCGCCCAAATAGGCGCCCTTGATCCACAGGCTTGATTAAATAAACTCTCACCCAAAGAGGGAACTTTAATACAAAAAAAAAATATTTTTGTGATACAACAGTTAATAGCTTTTGACACTATAATCTAAAAATAGATTTACTGAGATTTTGAAGCAATTTACAGGTCTATAGATCTGATAATCCTGTTTAAACAGGTTTGTTAATCATGAATATACTATTTTTAGATTGTTTTGATTTTGTGTAACAAAATAGTTTTTACCGATTTTCTCAAAACCCGTGATCTACCAAATTGTCTGGTTTCTACTTTTGAGGGCCCATATGTTGTTTTGCTGGTTATGACATTTCAGATTCGAAAGTTTGGGCTTTGTTGTTTCGAATTTTGAATACATTTGCTAACACTTCATTTTTTTTTTTAGGTATTTTCAATGGCATCATTAGTTTCTCGTTTTGGTTCTTGAGTATTCAGGAAAGTGTATATAGTTACTTTGGTTTGTTGTTTTGGCATGTTGGCATGTTTACAGTAGTTAATGTTATTTATGCGTTTGCTAATTCTTTTTTTCAGGTAATTTCAAAAGCATCTTTAGTTTCTTGTTTCGGGTTTTGGGTATTCAGAAATATATATGGTTTCTTTGGTTTGTTGTTTTGGCTTGTTTATGTATTTATAGTAGCTAACGTTTTTTAAAACTTGTTTTTGTCCAGGTGTTTTTAAGTTCTTGTTTCAATTTTTGAATATTTAGGGCTAACACATTTTCCAGGTGATAAACATAAGCAACTTCAAGCTAAGCTGTTCTTTAATGTTGTTAGGTTCGTCATTATTAAATGATGAAATATTCTTGTTGTTATTATTGAAGTCACGAAAATAATATCGTCGTTGTTGTTAGTATTATTATTTATGGAAAAGTTGAATTTGTAGAATTCTAGTTTGTGCACTATATTAGGTATTTTATTCATCGTTTTTGTGATCATTATAGTTAGTTAGAGTGTTTTTGATAATGTGCTCTTTTTGTTAGTATTGGTTAGGATTAGGATATTTTTGTTGGTGTGTTCTTTTGTTGGTTAGAGTTAGAGCGTTTTTGTTAGAATAGTTTTTATTAAATTGGGTGTATTAATGGGTGATATGGCATAAGATAATATAAGTATTGTATCATATCAGATATTGTGCAATATAATAAAATTCATATATTAAACAAATAATTATATTCATAACACCGTGTTATATAACACCTTATATTAAAACACTTTTCAAAATTCACAAATATCTCAAAATTTACTAGGGTAACCCCTGTTATGTTATTAACAAAAAATGCTCCTCTCGTGATTTTACTATAATCTTTAATCTAACTCTAATTCTAACTCTAATTCTAATCCTAATTCTAATCCTAACTCTAATCCTAACCCTAATTATAGTCTGCATAATAGGGTGCTATGCATAACACAGTGTTATAAATATAATATTTCATATTAAACTTAAATTGTATAATATTTATTAATAAATTCCAATAAAAATAAATTCTAATAAAAAATAATATAACGTTTATTAATAAATTCTAATAAGCTATACATACACCCGATATGTATAAGATATTTGTTTACTATCTATATCAGGTACAAGATGCATTACAAAATTTATATATACGATATGTGCCTGATAGGACCCCGAAGGACTCTGATACAACTTAAATCTGTGTTTGTATAATATCAGCCAAATAGGCATATAAAATAGGCCAAAATTTAAAAATTTACTATATAAAAATGCAATATTTGATGAATTTCTATGCAAAATTTCCTTTTTTAGTAACCTTTAAGTTATATTAGAGTCTTTCGGGGTCCTTGCCTGATATGTATATGATATATATACTGTATATATCTATTTGTGTCCGATATGTGTCTGATATCCTACATGAACTGGGCACATATCGGATATGTGTATAAATATATCTTATATATATCAGGCACATATCATATATATATATATTACATATTGGGTACTCGATATTATACCGATGTGTATAGTTTTGACCTGTGCCAGTACCAGTGCTGATTTTTTCCTCTAATGATCTTGACATAGTGAGAAAATTTATTGTATCTTCATTAGATATTTCATAATCACCCAAACTGCCAGAAGATTTTCTTGAAGCCAAAATAGACAAATCTTCAGATAAATTAGCACTATTACTATTATTAATTAATCTGTCAATTTGTATGTTTCGTTGAATGATATTCATAAGTTCTAGCTCAATTTTCCTATTACTATTTTTGTAGCTTTCTACAAAATTTAATTAATATTGTTTAGAAGATAGAGATATCAATCGCCTGTTATTAACTTTTGTTTTAATCAAAATATTAACCTTTCAATTATATTTACCTAGTAATCCATTCATCCGTTCAAAACTGAAGCACCAGAAAGAATGTAAAGAACTATAATCTAATGCACATTCAGATATATGAAGGCATAAGTGAAGGTTGGGAGAAATCTTTTCGGGACCATATATTTCTTTAATAATTTTTATCATGCCTATCAAACATTGGTGTGCTTCCTCTAAATATCTTTCATTAATTATCCTACAAATTAATATACTACAAGCCCAAATGAAATAAATAAGAATTTTCCTATCAGTATCACATAACAGATTCCAACAAATAGTGGTAGTATATACAAGGATAAAAGTCTTCTACTGGTCTGCTGTGAACCTTAAAAATCCTTCACCAGTAGCAATTTTATGAGAAATTCTACTAATATCTGATAGTACATCGATTTTATTTGCCAACTGCTACATAATTTTTAAATTTTGAGAAGTTAATCATTCACTTTCAATCCATAATTTAGTTATGATAGGACCCCGAATAATCTATGTAAGGTTATATTTGAGCATCATAGTAAAAAATTTTTTTGGTTAGCACTTTTGGTTTGGTATATTAAGCTACATTTCACACATTAGATTGAACTTTCACCCATCTTTAACTTTTTTTGAAATACAATGTCTTTAAAAAATAAAAAACCAGACTTATGCTCACTAAAAAAAAAACGAACTTACACTCAC